>KK112758.1:96146-118871 GCA_000611955.2 Stegodyphus mimosarum
ATATATATATCCACTCTGTTACTCGGCTCAGTGAGCTCAGTTTTGCTTTAAAAATGATTGAATTATGTTGTTCTTATCTTCCAGTTAGGGTTTTTATGCCTTTAGTAAATCTGCATGCTATATTTTTAGAGTTATCAACAATTTAAAAATTGTTTCAGTGCGGGTAAGCCTAATAATTTTTCTTATGGCAGCCATGTTTGTTTACATTTGAACCTTAGGAGAATAGTGGATTTGTTGCCAATCTAGGGAAACTAAGCTTCGCAACAACAAAGATAACACCTTCTTTTATGATTGCGAATTAAATTATGTTAATCCATTCTGGAATTTATTCGAGGAAATAAGTGTTTAAGATTTACATCGTAATTTTTAATATCAATGAGTTTTTATGTATTTTTGCCTTGTCGCGAAGTGAGAACTGAATTAATTGAATGAGAAATACTGAATCGTCTGTGAAAAAAACTGTTTCTTTCTTTTTTTAATTTCTTTTATACACCGTTTTAGATTTATTATACTATTTGAATAGAACATGTGGCAATGATTAAATAATTCTTCAGATGATATACATAATTTTTATGCATTCTGAATTATAAAATGAGTGAGGTGTAAACGCTGTTAAGTGAACCTAGCGCCAGAGTGTCGCTATGGTAAACAAATACAGTGAATTTTAAAGAGTGCATTTATTCTATTGTAGTTTATGCGCTGTCGACGAAGTAGATTTAATTCAATCCAATAAGTTAAATGAAATGCAAAATGCGAATAATTTAATATTCCGTACAAAACATTCATGTGGTGTACACATCAGATTTTTTTACAATAAATTATATGATTTTTTTCATTTGCCAACTGTTTATGCGAAAGAAAAATCTCCCATGTGCGCTCATAGAAAAACTCGAATCTACTCAGTACATCATATCCATTCTATAATTCTATTAAAAATACTTCTGAAAATAAATTTATAGTTAATTCTACTTTTTACAACAAAATATATGATTTTTGTTTTCATTTGCTAGCTTCGAATGCGCACACGTAATACTTAAAACAGAATTTCAGGCACTGCGAGTGCTTTAGAAAAGCACTTTGCATTGTTAATATGCATACTTATCTCGTGCCGCATATGGAGCAAATTGTTTCACTGTTTAGATTGAATTTAGAGTCTATATTTCTTTTGAATTTCTAGTTTCTGGAAAATTCCATTTCGAAGATTATTACCCGTCAATTACATTAAGATATATGTATTGTCTACCTTCTGAAGGATCATTGGTTATTTGCTTATCTCTGCATTTTTTATTTTCGAAATAAAATTTAAAAACGCAGATAAGTCCTTGGGCTAGTAAGCTAGCTTTTCTAATTTATTTCGACGTGAAACTTATTGATTTGCTGAGAAATTGAATTGCTTCTTATAGAAAATCATCCGTCTACGTAAGAGATTTGAAATGAAGTTGATAGACATTTAAAATTCTGGCAGGATCTTGTATGAATTTTTTTAATGTACTTCTGGTGAATTTTTGAGCTGTATATGTCAGAGACCTATGAAGTCTGAAAAGAAAAAAAAATTATGTGGACATTACATGACTTCCTTGTATGGCATATTAAACTATACGTATATTTTGTTGCATTTCACTTAAACTTATTTCCTCGAGAATTTCATCAGAGATATATTTCTCATTCAATCAATTTAGTTCTCATTTCGCGGCAAGGCAAAAATACGTAAAAACTCAAAACATCTTTATGAAAAATTGTAGAATACAAAAAAAAAAAAAACATAAAACATCAAATAAAAAACAACTTCACAGATTTTTTTAAACATTTTACGATTAAAATTACAGTTTCTACACAAAAACAAGCAAATGGGCTAGGGACAAGAAGACAGATTTTTCAGTTCACAAAACTAAAAATTTACGTTTGGTCCCATTGGGTAAAAAGACACTGAAGTGCACCAACTGACTTAAATCACTGTTCTACTAAGACATTGAAATCTAAACAAATGGCGGCTTCGTTAAGGCCTAGTAGCACTTAAACAATTAAATTGTCGATGATTCTACAACTGTTGCATGCAGATTAACTAAAGGCACATATATATGTATATATCACCTTCAAGAAAAATAAAGGTAAATGTCATTTTTATATGAAACAATAAAATTACTCGTAATAAAAGAAGAATGGATCTCTCTATGTATATGCATGTATATATAATTCATAATAATTTATATTAAGAAAACTATCCATATACCATCTTCAAGGAAAAGAAATTCAGTTTAAAGCCATGAATGAAAAAAAATTATCAGTATTTTAATTAGCATTTTAAATTATTAATGTGTGTTTGTGTGTGTGAATAGTTGAACCGTGCTTAGCACTCGAGCACGGGACGCTAACCTAAATCGAAAGAAATTCGAAGTTTCTAAATAAATTTGCGATAAATAAATTAATACATTTTTATAAGGTATATTTTTATTATATGCAGCCTTAAGTTTGTCGCCGATAGTTTATTGGTTGCTTGCGTAACTGTACTGGCCAATGGGGTGAAGTTGCCACGGCATTCGAAGAGTAAAATAAATTTTATCACAATAGTTATGATTGTTTTAATTAAATTCTCATGGCATTTAAATATTTTTAATTCATACAATTGTTGCTTATTATGCATTTAACTATATTTACATATGAATTACCTAGAAACTTGCAAACGTTGAGAAATTAAAGGAGACGAAACCAACTAACGAGTTGTGCGTAATACATCTCATCAAGTAAGTTTACCCAAACGCTTGTGCTAAATATCTTTTCGCGTAAAAAGTTTTAAATTTTGCCCGATTTTATTCCGACATTGTATTTTAAATTGAATTTTCAGCCGAACGTAAATTGAGCGTGTCAGGGGGAACGCGAACATTTGTTTGCATTAGCAATCATCTGTTTTTGGAATGGTTTACAACTGAACGCAAATTGAGCGTGTTAGGGGGAAGGTGAACATTTGTTTGCATTAGCAATCGTCTGTTTTTGAAACAATTTAAGGCTGAACGCAAATTGAGAGTGTTCAGGGGGAAGGTGAGCATTTGTTTGCATTGGCAATCATCTGTTTTACATAAAAACTACGTCGTAAATTAATTTTTTTTAAGAATGCCTCTTAGAAAATAAGCACTGAAGAGGGGAGAAAAGGAGCTAAAGCGGCACAAAAACGGCTTCCTCGACAAAAAGAAACCATTGAACAGAGAAAGGAATGTACCGCCAGTGATTTCCTTCATTGCACTCTACTTTAAGCAATTAAGCAAGTAGAAGGGGGAAACCCCGTGGGGCAGTAAGCAAAGGGGCGTCCTCCCCGCCTGCCCTGGGTAATTCAGTTTGAATGAGCAGACACTTTTGCACAAATCATTTTAACTACATTTAATAATATCTAGAACAAAGGTCATTTCGTATGATCGCCGGGTTTTCTAGTATATATATATATATATTACATTCAAAAGTAAGGTATGAACCTAGAAAGCTGTGCGGCTGATTAATACATTAATACATAGGATAAGTGTGAATTACTTGTCGACAGAGAAAAATACATGATATCTACAATATAACAAAGTGAGATAAATTAGCAAGTTAGTAGTTGAAGTGATATATCACTCTTCTAAAATCACACTAAGGTTTTGTATTGCCATAGAATTTTTGTTATTAACAGTACTCCTGTAATCATGGTTGTAGATATTCAGTTCAGTACCGTGTAGGTTTCTCAAATTAGCATAAAAATTTTTGGCTATATGTGTATGGGTGTGCGTATAAGATATCAAATTATGAAGAAAAATTTTTTACCAAATTAAACCTAACTGGAACGGTCTTTTAAATTATTAATTTTAATTTCATACATCTTCTCGTAAAGGCTCCATGTTGCGCCCTGTTACATCACGCTTTACTTGCAGTAACCGCAGTGCGAAATCTTTTGCCCAACCGCTGCTCGGGTTTAAAACAAAGCGTTCCGAGCTTATAAATAGTACTGCAACTAACTACGCATACCGTTTCGCCACTTCGCCTTCCTACTAGCATCGTGTTGCTTAGCCTTTGTTAGTTATTCCCTAGTGGTTAAATGTAATTGTGTATCTAAATCGTGCGGCGCGTTTAGCACTCCTTATACTCTACCAATTAAAAAGATAAGTGGTAAAAAATTCGTCAGCAGAAGATAAATGATGTTTAGCTTTCAATCTGGTTGTGCTTCTTCCACTATTCCATCCGTCATCTATTACACTACAATTGCCAGTAATCTAGTCAGCAGTTTTCTCGATCATGATTAAAAAATGAATTGTTTTCATCTTACATCAACAAAAACTACATCATACGCACACACACACACACACACACATATATATATATGTAAGATATAAAAAAATAAGATAGCTGCTCAAAGAATAATTGGCGACCTCAAAAATAACATTCTAGATTTGGTGCTCTTCCCCTAAATTCGTCTCCCAAATTCGAGATCCTTCTGTGTTACGTAACAAAATAAGATTAACCAATCATAGCTCAGAGTATTTTCTGCATGTACTTAGTATAAATACTCTTGGCACAAAAACCTACGTCATTGTTCTCCTAGCTTCGCCACTGCTAATAGATCCCGGTCGCTTCGCTTCTCAGATGCCTACGTCATTTCTTTTAAAAAAAACACAAGGTACATAGAAATTGATTATATTTACTTATGATTGAATAAGTGTCTGCTAAACTAATTGCATATCTGTGAAAATAGAGATCGGTGATTTGTCGGAATCCAGTTTCGTCATCTTCTTCTCTTCCTGCCACTCTGCCATCACGACTACGCAGTAAAAATGTTATATATATATGTGTGTGTGTATTATGGAAAAGATTATACAGCTTACATATTTGCCGGACATTGTAGGTCACTATCTGCGTCATACACATTTGTCTAAATAAATGTATTATTTTAAAAAATGTGTATTGCAGTGTATTATTTTTTCATATCATTTTAACTATTAAAAAATTAAAAATACATAAGTAAATTAACAGCAGTTGTCATTTTACACCGTCCAGAAGGAATAACGATGCAGATGAGCAGGATTTGAGATATTTGAGAATCTGATTAATAATAGTTGAGCTTTAATTTTAAAACTTTACAGAAAAGAAGGGAAGATTCTTGATATTTAGCCATTAGTAAGAAAGGCTTCTGTCATTGTTATTTGAGCGAGAGTATAGAATATGATTGCCGGTTATTATGTCAATGTTTACGTCCTTAACTTAAGGAACGGATGAAGCATATTTCAGGAACTGGAAAGATCTAGCTCATGGCTGACGTCTGGAAATCGTAGAAATCCGTAGTTCTTTATGGTGACAACTTAAGCAGCTGATTCACCTGTTGGCGTGGGTTTAACCAGCGTATGAATTCGCACATGACGTAAGCGAATAGACAGAAATGGTGAATGAAACGTCGGTTTTTTTTTACGAAATTCCAATTTATAGGTGGAGTTATTGCGGCAGCTATGTTTCATCATAATGGCCAGATGAAATACTAATAGAATTGTTTTACTGTAACTTTTTTGTAAATTAACAGTAAAAAAAAATTCTGCTATTTCCTTTGATTTGGCACATCAGGCACTGCATTTAGAAATCTCGTATCTGAAACCGCACGACAGTTTTTTAACCTGTTTGCATAATGATTAGACGCGGTCGTTTGGCGATCGGCGCCAACGCAAGTGGTGCATTTGTTGTCACTTGTAATCGAGTTCTGAACAAGACTAGGCGGTATGGCCCAAAAAATTTCCTCATGTATTTCTTCTAGAGCTTAATCCCTTAGTCATTTCAGACCGTATCAGACTACACATTTCGAACTTCATTAATAACAAATGAGAACGTCGCAGTCTGTTTCGAAAGAGATAATTTAAGAAATCGTGCGCCAATAGTAATAATAGAAAATATTATACAAAAAATCTAAAAGCTTTCAGATTTTATATTACGCGATAAGGGGCGTTTTTTTAATGTTTTGTGGGTTACCTTTATTTATTAAATATCATGTTCTTCGAACTTAAACCATAAAATTCAGTTTAACAGCAACACCGCAGAATAATTTTTTAAATGATCATACCTTTAGAATTTCCGATACACAGTCTTGCGCGATGGAGATAAAAATGTTTCTTTTATATACAACGTGGCCATTTCTCGGTTTGAAATCCTTCAGTTTGTTAATCAAAAAATCGTTAAAGTTTTACAAAACATGAAATCGATAATAAAACAAATTTCAAATTTGGGCTTCCAGATGCTCATATTCGCAGTAGGATTACGTCATTCAAAATTCCATGGCTCTAGGAACCGTTGTTTTACCACAATGCGAGAAATATATATACATTTATGCACATTCCTCATTATTTAATTTCTTCAAATATAATACAGGGCGATAATGTTTGGTGGCAACAATTTGAAAAGTCAAATGGACATTCAGAGTGATTCGAAGCAAAATCGCAAAACGAAAACAATAGTCCTTCAGGGACAAAGCCCCTTTGGACTAACAAATTCCATATTCCAAATCTGGGCTTCCAAATGCCCATTTTCGAGTGAAAACGTACGTTATTGAAAATTGGATGGTTCTAGGTACCGTCGTTTTATCACAATGCGAGAAACATATATATATATTTATTCAGATTCTTCACTATTTAATTTCTTGAAATATAATTCAGGGCTTCAATATTTGGTGGCAACAGTTTGAAAAATGAACCGACATTTATAGTGAACCAACGCAAATTAATAGCCCCTCTGGGTTAATGTTCTTTGTGCTAAAAATTAAATATATTAAGCAAAATTAAAAGAATTACTAATATTAAATAAAAGTATGAGTATCATTCGAGTAATGTTTTATCCAAAATAATTGGCAGTCTTATTTCAGTGAATATTCTGACATTCAATATTTAGAAGTTTAACATTGATTAAAAATTTTTTTAATGTTTTTTAATACGGCTTAAATTATAATCACATTTAACAGAGTTTATCGCTGTTTGAATATTGGGAATGCACCGAATACTGTATTTGTTGCAATTCAATACGCAAGTGGTCCGCCAAATATATAAAATAATAAATTAATCACTTAACTGCGAAACATTAACATTTGACCCATAATTTATTCCACGTCATTGAAAAGCTAGTTTGGTTAATTAAACAAGGAAAAACACATAAAAACTATTTATCTAAGTGGAGGGATGATGTTGCGGAACAATTTTTAAGAGAAATTAACTCATATTATAAGGTATTTACCACTTCTTTTTCGCATGCTTTCGTGGTGTAACTGAAAGCATACTCGATGCATATTCGAGAGGTCCAAGATTCGAGTCCCTGCGAGAGTATTGCTCATTTTTCATGGCTCCAGCATAAAAAATTCTAAATGACTCTACAGTGGCGCCCAAACTAAAAGGTGGTGTACAATAATTCATCACGACCAGGATTTGGCGATTGGGTCATCTAATCACCAGTCGCCCTTTAAAAGAGAGAGTTTGTAAGGTATTTTCTTCCTCCTTCCAGCATGCCTTCGTGATGCAAAGGTAGCACACTCACTGCATATTCGAGAAGAAAAAAAACCTAATGACTTTAAAATATTTAACCCTCTACGCAAGGAAAACTTGTAAAACATCCATTCAGCTAGTCCATTCTCAGGGATTCGAATTCTGTTGGAACTGTAAGTTTTCTACGATCTTATTCATTCGGCCAGTAATGGCCATAATCCTTCTATGTTATGTAACATAGAATTAGTTTCGTGAAATTTTGATGATTGTTATATACTTATGAGCCAGATGCTCTTAGAAAGAACCCCACAAAGACATTCATTTTCTTAGGCAAATACGTTTAGGCAGTAGTATAGCATTCTTAAGCAATATTTTTACTTTGGCATAACTGATTATAGAAGGGGAAAGTTTTATGAGAGTACCTTAATGGTGGGTGGATACAATGGAATTAATTTATTTTTTTTTAGAAACAAAGGAAAACATAATATAGTGGTGATTTCTACATATTTTAATCAAAATATAAATTTAAGTGTTATAAAAATTTCAGTAAATTACGGAAAAATTAAGAATACCATAATTCATATTCTTAGTGAGTCTTTTTTTACAATTGCAACTTAAAAACATGTAGCCCTCTCTGTACGCCATAATTGGTGAGAATTCTCCGATTTATTATCAGGAATTCACAAGACATTCTTGCAAAGTCTTCTCTTTTCTTTGATAAAACCTTAAGGTATAAATGTTTTTCAAGGTAGTTACAACATAATTTTTTTCCAAGAGAGTTTTGGATTTTTCTCAATTTTTCTTTAAAAAAAATAAGTACAGATTATTTATGATTGATCAGACACATGTTTAGCATATTGCGGAAAGCAAAAGAAGTTGTCTTCAAACATAGCTCATACTATGGTGCATTTAACTAAAAGAAATCTATGCTTCCCTTTAAAATGTTGCATTTAAGAAAGATTTCTGACACCTTGATACTTACTTAAATACTATATGCATAGCAAGGAAGCGCTTGCATAGATTTTTGAGAGTTCCATACAACAGCCTTAAAATGGATTGCGGCAGAGCATTCGAAAGCGGGAGAATGCCTTCGTGGAATACTCTAAAAGGAAAACTGAGTTGTGAGTATGTTACACGGGGAAATAGAATAGAAGAGGCATTATATTTCTGCAGAACACAGAAGGGCGTCCTGACATGAGAAATAACATCCACAGAAAGTCGGAGATGGAACTAGATCAAAATGGAACGGAATTGTGGGATAAGAATTTCTGGAGATGGCATACAGACACAATTTTTCGTCGTGCGTGAAAATTGTGAAAATGCGATTATCCTTAAATTACACTCATTTTGCAGATGGGGCTATTCGAAGTACCTTGAATTAGTCTTGAATAGGATTTTACCAAAGATCCGAATTTCAAGTCTCCGTACTGTACATAATTTCTGATAAAAAAAGAGTGATGATGTGATGAAACATATTTTGAAACATTCGCAGGTTTTAAATATTTTGCTTTACACTGCTAGCAGAGTCTAGTATTACATAGGAGGAAATACGTTCCACTATCCAGGAAAACAGTAGCATTATACCATTGCCTTAGAATGTGGTCCTTTAAGCAGCATGCCGTTTATTTTGCCTTTCATGTTTAATGCAATTCATGATTAATTCATGATTAATGCTCAAGTGAAATCTTTTATTTAATATAATTTTGAAATAATTGGCCTTGTTTACTTTGGGAGCCCAGTTTACAAATATTATAAGGTTGCTGGAGGGATTTTCACAGATCATATCGTCGAATCAGATTTTGGAAGCTAAGATTTCTAGCAACTGAGAATGATTTCTGATTTCTTGAACGTATTTGTACTTTCTCACTAAACGCAGATGGTGTATGTGTAACAAGTTTATTCTATTTACATTTATAAAATAAAACTTACAATGTTTATTGCTTAAAATGCTGATGTTCTTAGAGATTAAATTTTCTACATCAACTCATACGGTGATAACGATTCTATGTGGAAAGTGCAAGTAATTTAAACGCATAGTGTTAACCTTGTGATGGTAGGTATATGTAAATAAAGTGAATCCTATTATTTTCTTGTTGGTAACTAAGCATCATTTAGGCGCATATTCTG
This sequence comes from Stegodyphus mimosarum, assembly GCA_000611955.2. NCBI lineage: Eukaryota > Metazoa > Arthropoda > Arachnida > Araneae > Eresidae > Stegodyphus > Stegodyphus mimosarum. Next base: position 105,743 of record KK112758.1, read on the forward strand.
CAAACGAAGCTATAAGGTATTTATTCCCACCTTTCCGCATACCTTCGTGGTGTAATGGTAGCACACTCGGCGCGTATTCGAAAGATCCAGGTTCGAGTCCCAACGAGGGCACTGCACATTTTTCATGTCTCCTGCTTCAAAACAACTTAATGACGTAAGTAAGTCATAAGTCTTATTAAGTATTAATAATTAATTATAATCATTAGTCTTATTACGTCATTAAGTCTTATTAAGTAACGTCATTATTCTAAAGTTTAACGAGAAAAACCTGCATTTTATCCTTCTTCTTCAATTTTTCCATTCAAGGGATGATTTTAGTTCATATAGTAATGTTCAGTTTCTAAGGTATTTTCTTCCTCCTTCCAGCATGCCTTCGGAGTGTAACGGTAGCACACTCGACGCTTATTCGTGAGGTCCTGGTTCGAGTCCTGGCGAAGGACATTGGTCATTTTTTATGTCTCCAGCTTCAAAATAACTTACTGACTCTACAGTGACGCCTAAAAAAAAGGTGGAGGACAGTAATTTATCCCCACCATAATTTGACGATTATGTCCCCTAATCCTATTTCTTGTAGCTGTAAGTCGCCCTTTAAAAGCAGGAGTATATAAGGTATTCTCCTGCCTTCCAGTAGGCCTTTGTGGTGTAACGGTTAGCACACTCGGCGCGTATTTGAGAGGTCTAGGTTAGAGTCCCGATGAGGGCGTTGCACTTTTTTCCTGTCTCCTGCTTTAAAATTCCTAATGACTCTACAAGTTCAGATATATATATATATATATCTTTGTTAACTATGAATCATTTAGGTGTTTATCCTTCAACGAAGGTCGGTTACACAAAATTGAAAGTTACATTTTAAACTCTTTGAACCATTTTAGTAAAGATACGAAATCCTTTGTACTTATGTCATAACGAGGGGCGTTTTATTTATCGAAATATATTTCCTATACGCGGACCCTATAAGATATTAAATCTTTTACATACAGAAAGAACCTTTCTACTCATAGAATTGGAATTAATTTCGAGAAATTTTGTATCTTGAGGATTCTTGTAGCTGGAAGTACATGTCTAGGATAAATATTCTAGGCAACAAAGCTCGTTGCTATTTTTTTTTTTTTTTCGAATATCCCCCACTATAAAATATTTTTTTCCTCAAATGTGGCAGTTCAATAAGACAATACAGCCCCACTAATTTTTAACATAAGAAAATACTCATAACATTTTATCGAAACTAATTATGTTTTTGGGACATTATTAAAATATGTTTTTTGATTGACACATTTTAATAATTTAATGTTTTTACACGTGAGAATGTTTCTGAAATAAAATCTAGGAAATGCTTCCAACACTCAAACAAAACAGATCCTTTCCCCAATAAAAGTGGCATTAACGCAGATGGCGCAGATGAATGGGGATGACATTCTATCTTTGCCCAGTCATTAATATCATTATATTATGTTCTTATTTTTTCGATGTTAATAAATTTAATTGCCAAGATTTGTGTACCATTGTTGTAGTAATGATTTTTAAATATGAATAAGCTTTGTAAGAAAATACATTAAGCTTCAACCATTTTTCATATCCTTGAAGTTATTGACTTTTATGTGAAGATTACATTTTATAATGCTTTTACACTGCCAGTTGTCCATGAATGTAATTATTTTATCTTATATGTTCTCAAACCTTTTAAATTTTTAAATAACGTTCTGCGATTTTGGTTGTTTATGTATAAAAACTGAAGATTCATATTTTAATGTATGCTTTTAAACAATCTTTAAAATGCATCTGTTTAATTATTCAAAAGTAAGAAACTTTCACTTTTATTTCATTCATACAATATTCAGTTACGCTATCAGAAATGTTCCTCAACCGTAAGCAGCTGTAAGCTATGTGAGTAATATTTCTAGAGCTTAACTATGTGCGTTTTATGTTCTATAAAATAAGTCAACTCTTTTCCACACTGTTGAATGGGTTAGCTGGACTAACTCTGGAATGGGTTTTTGTGTATTGGATCGTTTTACTTAATTGTAACGTAATTTTGAGCCATATTCTCTTATAAAGCTGTATATTGAAGTTACCTGTTAAAAGAAAGATCTAATTTCGCGGTGCTTTGGCTCAAGTGAATTTTTTCGTCTTAATTTTAACATGGGACATCTCGTGATTTTTCCCATGTGTAACATAAATACGAGCTAATTTCTCTGAAAATTTTTTTCAGGGTGGTATCTTTTGCCTTAGGCAAGTAGCCGTCGTGTGGTTTGTTGTATTCAATTAACGTAAATTTAACTTCAATCTTTCTTCTTTCCATTATTATCTATCGCATTCTTTCGTGATGTCTTCATTTCACTTTGCAAAATTAATGAAATGAGAAAGGTAAAATAAAATCAGATTTTATATTACTTTCAAAGGTTTTTTTTTTTTCATTTACAGATACATACACGTTTTGAGAATATTTGGGGAGAATTTCCAATAGTAAAATGTTCCAGTGGAGCAGTGGGAAAAAGTTTTTCATCTCTTAATTTTGTCCACCAGTGTACTTTTAGCCACATTGCGCTAAAAATACATATTTAAAAACAGCATATCTTTAGAATTTACGATAGGCAGTCTCGTGCATTGGAGATCCACATCTACACCATATATACAAAGCAGTTGTATCCAAGGCTTCATTCCTAAGGCAGGTGAACCTCATATGTCTCCCCATTTTCAGGGTATTTATTCCAAAAAGATTGCATGACTAAATATGATCTTAGACCTATGGTTCCTGTTTAACAAATGAATCAGATTAGATAAGCTTTCAAATTACGACATTCGGTTATGTGAAACCCTTCCGTAAAATACATAAAAATGTAATTTCTTGATAGGTAACTTCTATGTAGTTACAGTGAAACCTCTCATGGCGTCCACCTTTCTAAGAGTGCATTTGAAAGTTATAAGATATTTTCTCCCTCCTTCCATCATGCATTCGTGGTGTAACGGTAGCGCACTGGACGGGTATTCGAGAGGTCTCCGGTTCGCGTTCCGGCGAGGGCAATGCACATTTCCTGACATTGACGAATTCTAGATGACTCCACAGTGGCCACCGAACTAAAAGGTGGTGGACAATCATTCGTGGCCACCAGGATTTGATGAATGGGTCCCCTAATCCCCAGTTGCCCTTTAAAAGGGGGGAGTATATAAGGTATTTTCTCTCTCCTTCCAGCATGCTTTCGTGTAACGGTAGCATACTTACCGCGTATTTGAGAGATTCGTATTCGAGTCCTGTCAAGGACATTGCTCATTTATCACGTCTGCTGCTTCAAAAATCTAACGACTCTATAAATTGTCAAATATTTCTGAAAATATAAAGGAACGGCGGCATGGCAAACTAACTATGTGAGAACGACCAATTTCAAAGTAGATCAAAATAATCTAGAACTGGTATGGTAGTTTTTAAAGAGGATTTTCTGTGAATTAAAGACATTTTAAGGAAAATGAAAGTACGGTAATATATAAAATCTCTCGCCCCTCCCCCCCCAAAAAAAAACACTCATAAAAATGATGTAATTTAAACTTACTAGATCCATTTTAGGAATATTATAAAATTTTATTTAGTATAAATTTTTCATTCTAGCATATCTGAGAAGGATAATTTAAAATACTGTTTATAAAATAGTATTTTTCTAACGTTGCAAGTATCCCTAATGGATATGCGTCCGAAACTGTTTTTAGAGATATATGGATTCGACACTAAAAAAATTCAGTTAATGATTGGCGTAAAACCACATGCGAGTGGACTTTTAGTTTATCTGATTTTTTTCCTTATTTGACTTATTCGAATTCAAAATCTTATTCAGATTTTTTTTCTATGGCACCAGTGGTTTCTACGGCACTATTTAAATTTTTTACGTTCTTAGTAAAATGTATTACGTGACCAAAATTTCCATCGTCTGGCTCATCTCAAGTGAGAACCATTTCTTCAAAAACATTTTTTTAGCATTTGTAATGAGTAGTATATTTATATTTCTTAAATACAATTAATTAATATTCCTGTAATTTTATACTGGTATAAAGCAATTAAATTAACGGAAGATAATTTATATTTGTTTTTAAGGCTATTTAATCTAATTAACTACTCACATTAATGCTGTTGGTACTCACATTAATGAGATGGACGAGGTTGCATATTTGGGTGCCATGCTGGTAGCATCGTATTCATAGTGCTTTAAATCTCTACTTTCTCGCTAAGACTAGAGTTTGATGTCTGTAAATAGGGTAACTGGTAATAAATGTCACAAAATGTAATTCTTGGTTTTGGGTTGGTTTATGTGATTACGGCAAAGACTCAAGGGCTATCTGCCTAAGGGGAGGGATGGCTTCGCGAAAGACTTTCTAAGGGTAAAAATGTTACACCTATACATGCTACATGGCTCATATACATGCTACGCGTGGGAAGAACCACGGAGGCGCCCATGTAGCCAGCCCGGTCGCGGGATTAAAACCTCTGAACGAACTACCATTGTTCAACGACGTTACCGCTCGGCCACTGGTAGGCTAGACAGTCTCGGGAGAAAAAGTGACAAGGACTACTTGTGCTCCGCTGACTACAGACTGAGAAATGCTGAGTGATATATATCTTAAATTAAGTAATACATATCCTAAACTATTTAAGATACATCTTAAATTAGAGCCATAAGTCTGAAAGCAGCTTTACAAGAGATATTTAACTCTGAAATCTTTTTGAAGCACTCTAAATGTCATTCAGATATAGGGGTTGAGTTTCTATTTTGGTTATAAATTCGGAGAAATAGATTTTTCACCGCCTTCATTTTTCGGTTGTTAAAAATATTTTACTTACTAAGTTTTGAAAACGCAAATGTTCTATGGAAAGCATTTTTTTGTTCTAGGATTTAGATGGCTAACTCTTTTTACTTGAAAATGTTAAAAATGTTGAGTTTAGTTATAAATTATTTCTGATTTTCTATTCTACAGGACATGAATTTCCTGGAATCACACAAAAGACATTTTGGAAATTTTTATTTAGAGTGGCGCTTTTTACTTCCTTGCACGAAGTAAAAAGGAAGTATTGTAATCGCGAAAAATTTCAGGTATCAATATTTCAACTAAAATATCTATTTTGACCGCTATCGAATGCAATTTAACGATGTTTTTGAGTGACATTCGTACGTAAGAACAGAATAAAGAACTCTTTTTCCCCAAAAAAATTATAAAACTCATTTAAATTGGATTCTGTAGAGACTTTTTCGTGGCGTCTGTGCGTACGTACGTATGTATGTATGTATCTCGCATAACTCAAAAGCGAGTAGTCTCAGAACGTTGAAATTTTGTATATAGGACTGCTATAACATTTAGACGTGCACCTCCTATTTTGGTTGCATTCGGCCGCACCAGAAGTATATAAATTTATGTATATATATATATCCACTCCGATACTCGGCTCACTGAGCCCAGTTTTTTATTCTTATATTTTGGTAAATTGTGTATTTTTTGCTTTAAAAAATGATTGAATTATGTTGTTCTTATCTTCCGGTTAAGAGTTTTATGCCTTTACTAAATCTGCATGCAATATTTGTAGAATTATCAACAATTTAAAAGTTGCTTAAGTGCGGCTAAGCCTAATTATTTTTACCATAGCAGCCATATTTGTTTACATTTGAAACTTAGGAGAATAGTGGATTTGTCGCCAATCTAGAGGAACTAAGCTTCGAAACAACAAAGATAAGGCGTTCTTTTATTATTGCGAATTAAATCGTGCTTAATCCATTCTGGAATTTAATCGAGGAAATAAGTCTTTAAGATTTACTTCGTAATTATTAATATAGATATTTTAAATTTTATGTATTTTTGCTTTGTCGCGAAGTGAGAACTGAATTACTTGAATGAGAAACACTGAATCGTCTGTGAAAAACTTTTTTTTTTGTTTGTTTGTTTGTTTTCAAACTGTTGGAAATTTCATATTCTTGCACCGAAAAGCCTAACAGTCTACAATTTACTTTCGATAACGTTGTATATTACCATTTTTAATCTTATAAAAGTTGAAAATTGTCATCATTTGTAACGTCTTTTCTCTATAATACCATGTTAACCTTGTTCTTTAATTTTAACTGTTAAAACTTATTTTTAGTCCAAAGGGGCTTTAGTTTCCGAAGGACTATTGTTTTCATTTTTTGGTTTTGCGTTGGAAACATTAAAAGTCTGAATCACTTTTCAAACTGTTGCCACCAAATCTTGCAGCCCTGTATTATATTTAATGAAATTAAATAATGAAGAATCTGCATAAATGTATGTATATTTCTCCAAATGTGATAAAACGACGGAGCCATCCAATTTTGAATAACGTACGTTTCCACCCGAAAATGCGCATCTGGAAACCCAAATTTGGAATTTTTTCATTATCTATTTCATATTTTACAAAGCTTTAACGAATTTTTGATAAACAAACTCGTGTATCGGAAATTCTAAAGATATACTCATTTTAAAATTATTTTGCGGTATTGCTGTTGAACTGAATTTTATGGTTTAAGTGTAAAGAACATGACATTTAATAAATAAAGGTAACACACAAAACGTTAAAAAAAACCTTTGGACGTAATTTAAAATCTGAAACCTTTCAATTTTTTTCTGTTTAATTTCTTTTACATATAGTTTTAGATTTATTATAGTCTTTGAATAGAACATATGGCAACGATTCGGTAATTCTCCAGATGATATACATAATTTGTGTCGCTGTGGTAAACAAATATAGTGAATTTTAAAGAGTGCGTTTATTCGATTGTGGTTTATGCGCTATCCATGAAGTAGATTTAATTCAATCTAATAAGTTTAAATGAAATGCGTTTGCACATAATTTAATATTCCGTACAAGGAAGTCATGTGATGTACACATCAGAGTTTTTACTCTGTCATCCGAAAACAAAATAGTATGGTTACGTATAATTTAGAATTCCACGCTTCAGTAAAAATTTAAAAATTGTAAAATTTTGTGAAAATTTCCTAATGTAATACGTGATGCACATGAAGACACTTTGCATTTTGTCGATTTTATGCTGATTTTGAGAAAAAAAATGAAAGCTATTGGGTATTTATTGTTTTCTAAAAATTAAATACACAGTCCAGTCACATTAATGTGACCACCACGTACTTTCCATGTCAGAGTTAAATAACCAATCACAGAAGGCAGGTGGCAGCACAGTGCAGTTGAGCGTATATAAAGGGTGTGTGAGGGCTTCGGAAAACATTTCAATCGTTGGCGTAATGCAGAAACGAAGCGATTTATCCGACTTCCAAAAGGGCATGATCATTGGCTTTTGGGCCAAGGGTGGAAGCATTTCCGAAACGGCTGAGTTTGTGAACTGTTCGCGTGCCGCCGTGGTAAAAGTGTACCGTGCATGGCAAAATGGGACTGTCCAAAATCAGCGACGTGGCAAATGTGGTGCACCACGGGCCATAGATGACAGAGGCGAACGACGGTTGCGGAGATGCGTTCGGGCAGATAGACGGGCTACCGTTGAGCAACTGACCACCAAAATGAACCAAGGGGCTACCAAAAGTGTCTCCCAAAGTACTATTCAGCGAACATTGCTGCGTCTGGGCCTCCGAAGCAGACGCCTGGTTCGTGCACCTATGCTGACTGCTGTTCATCGACGGCGAAGGCTAGAATTTGCACGCCAGTACAGCAGCTGGACGTCCACTGAGTGGCGACAGGTTGCGTTTTCGGATGAATCGCGTTTTATGCTCCATCGGACAGATGGACGTTGGCGTATAAGGCGTGAAACCTCTGAAAGGAACCACCCTGCAACCATTGCCGGAACGGTCCAAGCTGGAGGCGGGAGCATTATGGTCTGGGGAATGTTTTCCTGGCATTCTCTAGGTTCACTGATCATTGTGGAAGGCACAATGGATCAATACAAGTACGCATCTGTCCTTGCGGACCATGTTCACCCCTACATGCGCATTGTTTTTCCTCAGGATGATGGCATCTTCCAGCAGGACAATGCGAGGTGCCATACAGCTGCCAGTGTACGTGCGTGGTTCGAAGAGCACCAGGATGAGTTTACCGTCCTCCCCTGGCCAGCAAACTCACCTGACTTAAACCCAATCGAGCATCTGTGGGACCATCTCGATCGAGTTGTTCGCGCCATGGATTCTCAACCGCGTAATCTAGCGCAGCTGGCCACGGCATTAGAGTCGGCATGGCTCAACATCCCAGAGAACACCTTCAGGGACCTATGTGACTCTCTTCCTGCACGTCTCGCAGCAGTCCGCTCTGCGAAAGGTGGTTATTCTGGCTTTTGACAGATGGTCACATTAATGTGACTGGACTGTGTATGTTACTGTGTAGTTACTTATGTAAGGTTGCAATACATAATTAAATAATACATATACGTTAATACATGATTAAATAGTATTCACGCATTGAGGAAAATATTACTGTGTTGAATAACTATTTAAAATATCGTATTTATAAAATTTCTTGCTTCTTTATAGCAAACGGAAGTTTGAGTGAATAACGTAATTCCGGGAGAGGATATGAGGTAATTTTTTTTCTGAGTAGAGTGTATATGTGCTTTTAATACAATGCGAACGAGACTCGGATAGTATCTCGGTTGCTTATTCTTATATCCTCCCTTTAACGACATCTCTGTACAGAAGATAACCTAAATCCGCTTGGAAATTTATCGTAAAATTGTTCCCACGTTTTTAGATTATTCCTTATATATATATTTTAATCAGAAAAAGAGCTGGCAAATAGTATAGGATTCTGCGAAATAGCTACTGGAAATGATGGACTTCTTTGTGGTACCTTTACCATACGTTTTAAGCGAATTTCTTTAGATTCGTTGCTATATTTGCGTAATGAAATCCGAATTTTACAGTGAGATTAAACACAATCTTCAAAACTGGCTTTATATTATTGCTTCCATTTTGGTTTTTAATTATTGACAATATTTTGCATATCTCTTTTGAGTTTTTGCTTTAGTTTAATTTCATTCTGTTTATTCCTTTGACGAAGAATTTCGTGCTTTCTTCTAAAACAAAATGGTGACAAAAGTACTTTAATCAACTTAATGCTCGCTTCTCTTTTAAAAGAAAATGTGTTTTACCCTATTATGTCAACGAAAACGTAAGAAGATCATTTAAGCAATGAAGGTCTTTTATACAGTGAGCAAAGATTCATCGAATGTTATATTAGCATTTAAAGTTTGGTAGGTTTAAAATAAACTTTGTTCCAATGGTATATGATTGTAGCAAGTATGATAGTCGAAATGGAAATGTTTTCGTTCCAGAAAATAACATGAAAAATTGAATGCTATGAGAAACGAAGCACTGTCAGAACTCTTTAAACCGTCGTCTGGATTATGCATCACTCTGAATATCACATAATCTTACCAACATTTTAAAAGAATTCAATTATATTACTATATAACTTATTTAGTTATCTCAAGATAGCTCTAATTTAAGAAAAAAAACTTCTCTTATCCTGTCACGTTGAGCTTATACACTCACTTCCGAAAGTTAAGCACGGAGAGGAAAATGCTAATTTATGGAAGCCAATCAGAATTCAAGAGGATGCAATTCGCTGCAGAGGTAGATGGAAGTATGCAAATATGTTAGGTAAGAGCCAATCGCGCTTTCATGTCAAGAAATATGCAAAAAAAGTCAGTTTTATAAGAAGCCAGCTTTATGAAGGGTTACAGAAGTTGATTGTAAGTGCTGATAGAAGGTGTTTAAAACTTTCGTACAATTTGGTTTCAAGACATACGTGTTTCTATGACTTCCAGAAGACGAAGGGAAGATTCTGAGCGCTGGCGTGCTGTGGAGCGCATTGAAGCACGACAGTCGATCACAGATGTTGCTCTTTTCTTCGGCGTTCATCATTATGTACTTTCACGTTTATGGAAACAATTCCAAACGATACAGACAGTTGTCCGAAGGCCCGCAGCCGGTCACCCAAGGGTTACAACCCCCACTGAAGATCGATATATTGCTATTGTAGTCAAGCGGAATAGCAAAGCGACCTCCACACTTGTAACATCTGTGGTTACAGCGTCCATTGGTAAAGTGATATCTGCAGCTACTGTACGCCGAAGATTACATATGAGTGGACTATACGCCCGGGTACCTCGAGTTTGTGTTCCTCTATCCGTCCAATCAAGAGGGGCACGATTACAGTGTTGCCGGGAACATGTCAATTGGAATGCGTCTGACTGGGGCAATGTCGTGTTTACTGATGAGTCAAGATTTGCTCTGAAACCAGATGACAAGCGTATAAGGACATGGCGTGAACAACGAACACGCAATCAGTCCCAAAACATCACCGAACATCACGCGTTCCGAGGCGGAAGCATTATGGTGTGGGATGGGATTTCATTAGGATATCGCACCGACCGGCACATCTTTAAACGGGTTTCTTTGACGGCTGTCCGGTATCGAGATGAAGTCCTAGAACCCATTGTGAGATTGTACGCTGCAGCAGTTGGCCCTACTTTTGTTTTAATGGACGATAACGCACGTCCCCATAGAGCTGACATCGTCGATAACTATCTGCAGAGTGACGGGATTGCGCGTATGGCGTGGCCAGCATATTCGCACGACCTTAATCCCATTGAAAATCTTTAGAATGCTCTCGGCCGTGCTGTATCTTTACGTTTCCCACCTCCAGCCACTCTTATTGAGCTGGAAACTAGTTTACAAGAAGAATGGCGACTGCTTAATTCTGCGTTGGTTGACCACCTAATTGAAAGCATGGTCACAATGTGTAAACTTTGATTACAAATGAGGGGGGATCACATACCCTATTAATGTCCTTTTATTTCATTTTATGCTGTTTATTTTCATTTTATACATAATTCTGTTTGAGTCTCCAGTATGTCATTACCTGATAACTTACAAAAATTTAATATTGTTTTCATTTCTGTATATAATTATTAATTTTGTTTTATGCAAATATATATGCTACTTTCCTGCCGAATTTTGTGTCAATCAAAGCAGTATTTGTTGAGTTTTTTGCATTTTACATCTTCGTGCTTAACTTTTGGAAGTGAGTGTATTTATATTCTACTAATATTTCTCTTTTCAACAAAGCCATTCAACCTCCGAAACATATTTTTCTGACAGGTGTGAACAAATGAACTTCTGACAGGTGTGAAATGATCTTTCTAGTTCTAGAGAACTGCATTTTAACGAATGAAATCCAGTTCTGATAATGGCGCCTCTTTTTGTAATTAGTATCGGTGTCTAGACGGCCTTATTTTTCGAATGAGAATGTTCCAAATTAGTTGAGTATTGTATTAAACGTGGCACTGCAAGCTATTAAAGTTAGGAAGGTTTTTGGTGGTCTTTTTTGATGTTTACATTGTTGCAGGAAGAAATTAATTCATTTACACTTTTAAATCTTTCAGTGCTTTATTTTCTTCTATAGAAATCTGCTTACTGTTAAATGTCAGTAGCGGTATAAAACTTATCTCTAAGAGAAAGATGATAGCATGGATTTAAAAGAAAAGGTAGGAGTGATTAATATTTATGGAAAATCATTTTAATAAACACTGGAATGATGCTCCACAGGGAATATACATATATAATTTGATCCCCAATGTAAGCTTCGCATCTCTGTACTCGAAGGCTTCATTAAATTACTATGTAACAGGACAATGACCCTTTCCCACATATTTCTACGGAAGAAATATGGCGAACTGCGACATCTGTATATGCGGGCAGCAGGGAACTCTTGAACATTACACTTTCTCGTGCCCTTTAACTGAGGGTAATCACATAAAATCCCTACATATTGGTCTTCTGGCATTCCAAAGGTTTTTACTTAGAGATAAAATCAGCATTCGAAGTTTCAAAAAATTATGAAACGACCGTCTTTCTACGGCCTAGGTCTTTGCCAAGTTCCTTATGCTGTATAAATTTAATTTTTACATCCTGCGAATGTGTTCAAAAAGATTCCACTTGAGATCTTTTTAAACTGTAATAATCTGTGTTTAAATATCTTTTTTAAATTATATTGGTTTCTTGTCAAAATATTTTTTTTATTCCCGGTTTTTGCATTCTCAAATCTCTGAGCTCTCAGATTCTTACTCACAGTGTTTTTTGATTTTATTCTAAAACAAACTGACCCCGTAGACACCTCTTCAGTATCATTATTATAAGAGCATTATTATTTCATTGTACCATTGCGTTCCCAGTACTTGTTATTTTTATCTCATTATGTTTATCTGTTATTTTTGTTACACCAAAACAGATGTTCAGTTTAATTTTTGAATTTCAAATTGCATTGAGACTATATTATTATCTCTTTATGTCCTAAATCATTATTTTCAATAAATACTGGACGGGGAGTGTGCTATGGGATTGCGCGATGCACCGTAATAGGTAAACTCTACATCCTTCGGAAAGCTTCAGCTGCTCATCTCCTCTGGTTAGTTTGAGGAATGCCATGCTATGGAGATGCAACGGTGTTTGAGAAGCTTAAGCACATGTATTGGTATACAATGTATTGATGGAATAACTTTTTTATTTTTATGATATAGAACAGAAGTGTTAAATTCAACGTCTGTACGAGGTCAAATGATCAATAGAATGTTCCGACCACAAACAAGTAGTTAAAAAAAAAAGACCGGAGGATTAAAGGAAAAAAATCTACATTCTAATCAGTATATTGTTACGAATTTCACATTTATTTGGCTATTTATTTAGAATTGTAATTAGATTTGCTTCATGTTGCCTTAGCAACGCAGACGATTTTTGAAGAGAAAGCTACGCCAAAAAAAATAGCAATAAAAATAAAAGAGCGCGTGCATTTAATGCTTAATCAATAAATATCTCGTAATTACTGTTGCCATCCAGAAAAATCTAGAAAAATCGAGATTGTTCTACTGATAATTAAAAAAAGCTTATAAAAGCCGAGGTGGAACAGCTCATCTCAGTTAGTCAGTTAGTTGTTGTTGTTGCTGTTATACTTGTAGCTGTAAAAAGCGAACTGCTTAATGCTGTATTGATTGTAGCGATTTCGCTGTGAGATAGAACTATTTTATCTGTTTTGAACTGAGTTTTTGCTAAACGTTTGAGATATTGTGATATTGTGCGAAGATTTGTGAAGAAATATTTCAGCATTTTAATTTATTTCTTGTGGAAA
>KK112758.1:120412-213148 GCA_000611955.2 Stegodyphus mimosarum
TCGATGACATTGCTTTCTTGCATGTCCTTTAAAAGTGCTCGTACCTCTTCCTGTTTCGCAATCGGCAGACGTCTTGGATGTTGCTTGATTGGTGGATGATCACCAGTATCGATTCTATGTTGAGTCAAACTGGTTCGACCAACGTCAGAAGACGAACGGGAGAAAACATCTTGAAGATCTTTAATAACACGCTCGGCAGCATTCTTTTCTTCATCGTTTAATTGCGCATTCTGCAGTAACTCAGACAGATTAAAACTACAGACAGATTAACTGTTTAAAAGATTACAGCAGGCTTCAGTTAAAATCCCGTCAACAGAAGCCTACGGAAACACTCCAGGAGCTCGCCACGGATGTTGAAAGGCTGTCCCACCTCGCCTTTTCGGAGTGCCCGACAGAAACAAGAGAAATCCTGTCCCTGCAATACTTCATCGACGGCATCCGGGATCCTGAAATACAAAAAGCACTGCGAATGGCAGATGTGAAGAATATAAAAAGCGCTCTAGTGTACGCCATGAAGTTCGAAGTAGCTCAGCAAGCAACTCGTAAAGGTCACCACCCACTCAGAGCTGTGCGAGTCCACGAGCCAGTGGATCAGTTGGTGGCTCGTTTAGAGGATTTAACAAGACAAGTGAATGCCTTGCAGCGGAATATTGGTGATAAGAAACCGACAGGAAAGTGCTGGAACTGCGGTATTTTAGGGCACATGCGAAGGAACTGCCGAATATTCAAGAGCTCGGAAAATAAGACGGACGATATAAACAGAAAATTAAATGCCATGAGATGGAAAAGTAATGACAAAGAACCAAAATGCTGGAACTGCGGAGCTGAAGGCCACCTACGAAGGAACTGCAGAACACCCCAGAGCACGGAAAGTAAGATCATTTCCCAGCAACGACCCAAGAAGAAAATTAATGATCATATCGCGGAGCAGAGTTTGAGCGATAGTGAACAACCCCGTTTTAAAGCGCTCAAGATTTCTGCAGTGTGTGGCAAGAGTAATGGACTATCCATTAATGGGCATATCGACGGAGTTCCTTGCAGTATGATCATTGATACAGGAGCTAATGTTACCATAATTCGGAAGGATTTAGCTCAAAAATTTAAGGAAAAACTGATTTGGACGCCATCCTGTGTTACTCTCCAGACTGCGTCCGGCGAGAAAATTGATGTAGAAGGAAAGTTAAATGTGAACATCACCTTTGGAAGTGCCACCTACCATCACACAGCATATGTGGCGGATATTACAGACCCCTGCATACTAGGATTGGACTTTTTAAGGAAATATAATTTTTCCTTAGACTTCAAAAACAACAAACTGTTTTCAGCGTTTGAGGCCATGACTATCGATCCTCAGAAAGGATCTTCACCACGAAACGCCGACGTGTCGTCTGAAAGACCCTGCTCAGAAAGTTGCCGAAATCATACTGAGATCGAAGAGAAACCCGAGACTACCAGCAATTCTCCAGCCCAGATGCTCATCGGTCGTGATCTTCGTCTGCCTTGTGATTTCTTATCTGACCGCCTTGCAGATGCGCCTTCATCGCCTGAGGAATACATCCAAGATGTCCAGGCCCGGTTTGAAGTGAAGCACCGTTCTGCACGAAAGCGAGTCAGCTTGGCGACGAACAAGATGAAGACCCGCTACGACACGAGAGCTACTGGCCATCGTTTCAACGAAGGAGACAAGGTGTGGTTATGGAGTCCGACTCGACGGAATAGACTTTCTCCGAAACTACAGTCACCTTGGGATGGTCCTTACACAGTCCTAAACAGGCTGAACGACGTCGTGGTTCGGATCCGTAAGTCATCGAACTCTAAACCTAAAGTCGTTCATTATGACAGGTTAGTTCATTACTATGGCCATAGTACGTAGTGTATATAATTGTAAATAGTAATGTACATAGTATAAGACCATGGTCCTATTTGTATTTAGTATTTGATTTGTATTTGTTAAGTAGTAGTATTTGATAAGTATTTGTGTTTAATAGCATTTGTATTTGATAGTATTTGTACTTAGTATTTGAATTGTATTTCGCGTTGGATAGAATTTAATTTGCTGAAAGTCACTTATTTTAATTATTGTTTATTTTGTTATTATAAAGTAATGTTTATTATAGCACTGATGCTTTAGTTGTAAGTTTGGCTTCCTGTCCAGGGATTGTACTGCCCGGGACGTGCAGTCCTTGGGAAGGGGGCAATGTTACGAATTTCACATTTATTTGGCTATTTATTTAGAATTGTAATTAGATTTGCTTCATGTTGCCTTAGCAACGCAGACGATTTTTGAAGAGAAAGCTACGTCGAAAAAAAAAAAACAATAAAAATAAAAGAGCGCGTGCATTTAATGCTTAATAAATAAATATCTCGTAATTACTGTTGCCATCCAGAAAAATCTAGAAAAATCGTGATTGTTCTACTGATAATTAAAAAGCTTATAAAAGCCGAGGTGAAACACCTCATCTCAGTTAGTTAGTTAGTTGTTGTTGTTGCTGTTATACTTGTAGCTGTAAAAAGCGAACTGCTGTTTGTTTACTTAATGCTGTATTGATTGTAGCGATTTCGCTGTGAGATAGAACTATTTTATCTGTTTTGAACTGAGTTTTTGCTAAACGTTTGAGATATTGTGATATTGTGCGAAGATTTGTGAAGAAATATTTCAGCATTTTAATTTATTTCTTGTGGAAAGAATAAATTTTTGTTAACTTTTTACGACTTGTGCATTCAATATATAACGAACCCGTACGCACGTAACAATATATTTGAAGAAAGAAATCTAGTATCGTTTTTTATCCACAATTGTAATTAGTAACAGAATTTCATTGAAGATGCACCCCCCCTTTTCCTTCATGTTATGTCATGATATAAAATATTTTATCATTATTTATCCTGGTATTGGTAGAAATAGAACATGCTTTAAGCTAACATGGTGAAACAAATAAATAAATAAAATAAAATAAAGAAAATTTGAAAGGTTTCAGATTTTAAATTACGTCCAGAGGGGCGTTTTTTCAACATTTTGCGTGTTACCTTTATTTATTAAATGTCATGTGCTTCGCGCTTAAACCATAAAACTCAGTTCAAGAGCAATATCGCAAAATAACTTTAAACTGAGCATATCTTTAGAATTTCCGGAAGTAAAAATGTTTTTCCTGTACAACGTTGCCATTGCTCGGTTTGAAATCGTTGAGTTTGTTAATAAAAAATTCGTTAAAGTTTTACAAAATATGAAAAAATATGAAATAAAACAAATTCCAGATTTCACATTTGGAATTCCAGATGCCCATCTTCGCAATAGGATTACGTCATTGAAAATGTGATGGCTCTAGGTACCGTTGTTTTATCACAATACGAGAAACATACATACACTTTTGCAGAATTATTTAATTTCTTCCAAATAAGACAGGGCGATAATATTTGGTGGCAGTAATTTGAAAAGTGAAACGGACATTCAGAGTGATTCGACTGAAAATCGCAAAGCAAAAACAATAGGGCGAGGGACAAACAAATCCCTGAGGGACAAAGCCTTTTTCCGCTTGAAAGCTTTCAGATTTTACATTATGCCCAAAGGGACATTTTGTGTGTTTCCTTTATTTATTAAATATCATGTTCTTCGTACTCAAACTATAAAATTGAATTCAACAGCCATATTGCAAAATAATTTAAAAAGAGCATAGCTCTAAAAATTTGCGATACACAGTCTCGCGCGGTGAAGATAAAAATGCTTTTTTCACCGTACGGTATTGCCATTGCTCGCTTCGAAATCGTTGAGTTTGTTGATCAAAAATTCGTTAAAGTTTTACAATACATGAAATTGATAAAACAAATTCCAAATTCTAAATTCGGGCATTCAGATGCCCATATTCGAGTGCAGGACTACGTTATTCAAAATTTGATGGCTCTAGGTACCGTTGTTTTTTCACAGTGCGAGAAACATACATACATTCATGTAGATTCTTCATTATTTAATTTCATTAAATATAATGTAGGGCTCTGATATTTGGTGGCAACAATATGTAAAACGCCATTTACAGTGAACCAACCCAAAATGCATTCTGGGTAAATTGCCCCTTTGGCCTAAAAAACTTTTATGGCACTGTGGCCTTTGTAAGAAGTAAAGTACATTAAAAACTATACAGAATACATTATATGAATTCAGAATTCCAGGCTTTTCTAAAATACACCGAATGCACTCAGCACGTGTTATGAAGGCCTTGTAGATCCGGTTGTCTTCGACGATTCTAGACCTAAACAGAGTAAAGTAATACGCGATCGTGTATTTCCTTTCACTCAGTGGCATTTGGTTCACTTCGCATTTTGGTTCTTTTGCAGAAACCGGAGAAGCAGGCTGTGGGAAATCTGTCAGATCATTTGCCTAAGGTTACGGACTAGAAACGTCTGCGTGACCTCTTGTGCCAAGTTTCAGCGACAAATACAGGGATATATCCGATCTTTTTAAAAAACGTGGGCAATGTTTGCGAATATAGTATTCGATACAGAAAGTCAATAAAGTGTATTAAAAAAATCGTTTGAATGAGCTTAAAATTTAGAGTTTACTATTTTAATTTAATGATTTGTTTATGGCATTTTCTTTCTAAAAGATTTAAGAAAAAAAATTTAAAATTTTTTAAATACATTTTTGTATTAGGTTATTAAAGCCATGAATGCGCTTTTCTCGCGCGCGAATGAGTCGTATATAAACGTTAATTCAGTTTACAATACTGCAAAATGGTCGCTTGAAAATGTGATACTAATTTAATAAATTATTTTGGAAACTTTAATTTTATTTCTTTTGAGAGGAAAAATAAAACTGAAAATGTCTGAAAGCTTTCAGATTTTACATTACGTCCAAACGGGCGTTTTTTTAACGTTTTGCGTGATGGCTTTATTTATTAAATATCATGTTCTTCGTACTTAAGCCATAAAATTCAATTCGACAGCAATATATCACAAAATAATTTTAAAATGAGCACATTTTTAGAATTTCTGATACACAGTCTCGCGCAATAGAGACTTTTTTTTTTGTAGTACAGTGTTGCCATTTTTCACTTCGAGATCGTTGAGTTTGTTGCTAAAAAATTCGTTAAAGTCTTACAAAATATGAAATCGATAATAAAAAAAACAGACATTCCAAATTAGGGCTTCCGGATGCTCATATTCGGTGGAGGATTACGTTATTCAAAATTTGATGGCTCTGGGTACCGTTATTTTATTACAATGCGAGAAACATACATACATTTATGCAGATTATTCATTATTTAGTTTCTTTAAATGTAACACAGGGCGATAATATTTGGTGGCGTTAATCTGAAAAGTGAAACGGGCATTTAAAGTTTTTAACGCAAAATGCAAGATGAAATGAATAGCTTTTCCGGGGTAACGCCCTTTGGGCTAATAAGGGCCATTTCTGAATCTTTCTTTATCTCATAGAAAAGTAGTTAAATACTAGTATTTTATCATCGGAAAATAAAATATCGAAATTCGTTTAAGATTATTAATATTTGATTCATATAAATTCATATAAGGTTCATATAAACATATAAATACAGGCATCTGCATATACATGTGGTTCTGACTTTTATACGTTCATGTTCAAGAATATCTCAAACTATCTTTCCGATGTCACTTTAAATTCAAATCGGCCTTTTAAGATGCTTTCCACCTATTTGATATAAGTAAAGTAATTATTATACAAAGTAATTAGATTACAACTAAAAAGCTGAACGTGAATGCACAAGTTACAAAATTATACGGGATAATTATAAATGATTCATCGAATTTTCAAATATTGCATTAAAAATATTACACATATAATAATTAATCATGCACGAAAATAAACGCTAAAATTCAAAATTACATCTCAGTTTTAAAATTCACATGACTGCCTCTACGAGGTATTTCCATACCATTATGAAAAAATAAATTAAAAATAATACATGTTCATGTAATTTTAAAGAAGCCTCTAGAAACAAATATAGACGTTTGATATTAATAGGGGAAAGCGATTTTCTTCACTAGTCATAGGTATCAAAATGCAATTTTATTTTCTCAGTAAAACATTTTATTAGAATTTGGGTTATTTCAAATACCATTTCTGTAATCAATATGGTGTAATAAGTTTCTAAGAGGTCTAGGAATGTCTTCGCCATAAAACAGATCTTCCAAGGACCCCCTTAAGTTCTACAAAGAATTCAAAGCAGGGGAATTTGCTGATTAGTTTATTCACACAATGCCTTCGGTTTCAAGAAATTCTCAGTCAGGTTTTATTTGATGTGGTCGCACGTTATAATGTATGAAAAAATGTCATATCTATATGCACTTCTAAATATGTAAGGCTGTAAGATAATGACTCTTTGTCAAACACATGCAGGAAGTTGCTTCGATTGAATTGTATTCTTTCCCATACTATTGCCATGATGGTCATTTGATGTGAATATTAGTGTCCGTGGTCCCACCAGACGGGAAAACATTTTGAATCAAATTTTACATTAAACCTTGGCTCATCACGAAACCGAAGACTGGCTCATTGCTTTATATTCTAGCACTCATATCTTCCGAATTAATTCAAAAGGGTTTTGCTGTAAAGTCTACAGAACGCAAATCATTAACTGTCCAGCATAAAGGCTTTTCTAGTTAAGCTATTTCCCGTCATAAACGTTTTTCTCATTAAGCTATCTATATAAAATCTGCCACAAGACAAAATTTCTAAAGGTAGCTGTATACTCTAAACTCAACTGTTTAACAGTCAAGTTCTTCTGCTAAATATCTGAGTTACGAACAGAGACCGATTTTAAAAGACAATTATTTTCTTCCGCGACGTTGCTCCGTCATCCTAGTAACGGTCTTAGAAACTTTTAATTCCTCCAGAGGGCAGAGTTCTCTTTCTAATTATTCTCCTTGAAACATTTAGCCATTTTTCTACTTGTTTAATTGCATTCGTTATTTTTAAATGGCTGAAAGCGATCCAACTTAAAGATTCTTCCAACTGATATTTAAATTCTACACTTTTTACATCACTTCGCAGGGATAAACCTTTGTTTACAATGGAAGAGACACACGCCAATGTGACAATCAAATTCGCTAACACAACCTTGTATTTGGCGTACATTCACTAAAAACACTCAATCGATTTCGAGGGCAGCTACAGGTCCCTCCTCATCAGGAGAACAAAATACAAGAAGGGGAAAGAAAGCTGAGTAACGGCTTTTTATACTCTCGGGTAGAACCACGCGCGAGGAGGCAACGCCATCTATCGAGAAAAATAATCATCAAGAATTATGTTAATAGAATTTTAAAAGCGCTAGGAAGGACTGGATTAGACTTAAAATCGTTCACTAAACTTGCTAAATCTTTGTGAATATGAAAAGCCTCAAGAAAATCCAATTCACCAACGGAAGAAGCTTTTTGGATAATTTTTGCAGATCCAAAGTCAAAATTATGATTAAATTTCCAACTATGATACGCTATTGAAGACTTGTTAATTTCGCCCTTTCGGACATAAGATTCATGTTCCTTGATACGAAACTTTAACGCTCTTTTTGTTTGGCCAATATATCTCAAGCCACACTGACACGATATACTATAAATTCCCCAAGAATTAAAGTCAGAAACAGAATCTTTTAGAGTCGAACCGTGAATTTTATTGATAGGGAGGAAACTGACCTGAAAATTGAATTTGTGGAGAATCCGTGCAACCTTATAACTAACAGAAGGATAAAATGGAAGCACGACAAAGTCATTAATATTGTTTCTAACAGTGGAATGTCTTCTATGATGGGAATCTGAAAACTTTTTAACAGCTTTATCAATGATCACGGGAGAAAATCCTCGGTCAATAGCAACTGCTTTTAAATAATTAAGTTCATTGGTAAGCAAGGATTCTGTGGAACAAATATTCTGTGGAACAAATATTCTATGGAACTAAATATTTGGCCAAAGGATATGATCCTGTACCTATGTTGGAAACAATTGGTCGAAAAGGAATCCCAGTTTTATGGACTTTGGGGAGAGCGTAAAGCCTAGCACAGTTAGCAATAGGTGGAATAAGTGATTTCTTCAGTGTTTTCTTCGCTGCCAAATATTTAGTTTCCAGATTTTCTCCTTTACTTGCTAACAATATTCACACTGTAAAAAATTCTTCTGAAGTCATCGATAAACTTAAAGATATTTCTCCACTGCGTTCCACTATGGTTTCATTTGATGTCAAATCACTGTTCACTAATGTTTCAGTCGAAGGAGCACTAAAATGTCTTGAAACTAGGCTTAGGGAATTCCATTTCACACATACTGAAATTGATGAGTTGGTTTCGCTTACTAAAGTCTCTCTCAGTCAAACCCACTTTGTTTTCCAAAATGAATATTATCGTCAAATTGAAGGATTAGCTATGGGTAATCCTCTCAGTCCTGTACTTGCTGACATTTATATGCACTATTTTGAGGAAAAATTATTTGATAAACTATCTTTTCGTCTCTGGATTCGTTATGTAGATGACACTTTCGCACTTTTTGACGGTAATAAAGACGATTTATCCGAGATTTTATCTACTATAAATTCAATTGATCCAGCCATCCAATTCACTCTTGAAATTGAATCCAACAATTCCCTCCCCTTCCTTGATATTCTTATAATCCGCAATGAAATTGATTTTAGCACTACTGTGTACCGTAAACCCTTTGCAGTTTGTTTACCACCCCATGCTAAGTCATGCCACCCCGTTAAGCAGAAAATGGCTTCTTTTTACTATTATGTATTTCGCGCACTCAATGTTTGTTCCACAGAATCCTTGCTTACCAATGAACTTAATTATTTAAAAGCAGTTGCTATTGACCGAGGATTTTCTCCCGTGATCATTGATAAAGCTGTTAAAAAGTTTTCAGATTCCCATCATAGAAGACATTCCACTGTTAGAAACAATATTAATGACTTTGTCGTGCTTCCATTTTATCCTTCTGTTAGTTATAAGGTTGCACGGATTCTCCACAAATTCAATTTTCAGGTCAGTTTCCTCCCTATCAATAAAATTCACGGTTCGACTCTAAAAGATTCTGTTTCTGACTTTAATTCTTGGGGAATTTATAGTATATCGTGTCAGTGTGGCTTGAGATATATTGGCCAAACAAAAAGAGCGTTAAAGTTTCGTATCAAGGAACATGAATCTTATGTCCGAAAGGGCGAAATTAACAAGTCTTCAATAGCGTATCATAGTTGGAAATTTAATCATAATTTTGACTTTGGATCTGCAAAAATTATCCAAAAAGCTTCTTCCGTTGGTGAATTGGATTTTCTTGAGGCTTTTCATATTCACAAAGATTTAGCAAGTTTAGTGAACGATTTTAAGTCTAATCCAGTCCTTCCTAGCGCTTTTAAAATTCTATTAACATAATTCTTGATGATTATTTTTCTCGATAGATGGCGCTGCCTCCTCGCGCGTGGTTCTACCCGAGAGTATAAAAAGCCGTTACTCAGCTTTCTTTCCCCTTCTTGTATTTTGTTCTCCTGATGAGGAGGGACCTGTAGCTGCCCTCGAAATCGATTGAGTGTTTTTAGTGAATGTACGCCAAATACAAAGTTGTGTTAGCGAATTTGATAAACCTTTGTTGTTAAAAAATTTTTTACCATTTGGTTTTAAAAAATCATTTGCTTATGGGCCATCAGCCGGTGCATTTGTTGTGCAGGTGACAAATGGTTAATCTTAAGACACAGTTAACGGAATAATGGCATTTTTTCTTCCCTGCTTATCAGTTGGTTCATGCACTTGTCCTACAGATTCTCTCCGCCGGATTGGCGTATCAAAAACCAGCATTAGGAATCTCATTCGGTTGCTTATCTTTGCAGAAAAACTTTGTTTTCTTTTCTATCACCATGTAAAGTGTTCTACGATTGCTCAACTCTCCTTGTGGAGTATCAGGAACCCTAAATGTTCGAAAATCTCAAACACTGTTATACTGGGATAGCGAAGATATTCGCGGGTACCCATCTCAGCGACACCCACGCCTGAACCGAAGACAGGGAGAAACGCTGGCTAACAGATGTAAACGGATATACCTCCCTGTCATCATCTGGCTAGAAGCAGCAGCTGCCTGGTGCCCCATGGGAGTACCACGTCGAGAGATCATTGAGTACAATTGTTTGTTTACAGAGCCAAAAACGGCGTTTATGGCTAGGTTGTTTTATAGGGCTTTTGGAATGGAGAGCTATTTGGTTTGCGTGTCGCTGTGATAATAAGACGGTTTGATACTTACACATAAGCATACATATTAAACACATACATATTGATGTACAAAACATACACAAAAGCATACATATGTTACAAATACAAAAATTACGCATGAATTAACACATTTTTGTTGTTGTTATGTTGTCCATCTATTTCATGGAAGAAGGGTTGTCAGTGCTTCAAGAAAGTTGGACTTCTACTTCCATCCCCAGTTCTGAGAGCATCCTGAAAGTCCAAAAGTCTCCTATCCCTCTTCCCCTACCACGAAATCACACGAGAGCACTTTCGGCTCGCCATATATTTAGAATGCTTCCATGCCGCAAAGACACTATGCATTTACAAGCATCCCTGCCTTCTCCGGGATTCGAATCCGGGCCCTTCGATACCCCAGTAGGCTCTCCTAACATCTGTACCTTCTTAACAACCACATAAAGAACTTACATTAAATTATATACACTCGGGGGGCTTACTTGTAGTTCTTTCTTTTAAAAACACTGGACTACATTGTCGTGCAGTGAAAACTATGTTTCTTAAAAGGGAAGAATTGTTCAATTTTAGTCTGCTATATTTAAATTGTGGCAAAAGAACAGCTAAGACCGGCTTGGCGCAGTTGATATCGTGCGTAACAAAAGAGCCGAAAAAGTAAGTGTAGGTTTTCATAATCGCAGAAAAACAAATCGAAATGGTTCATTATTTATACTAATTAAATATTAGTTATAACTTCCGACTCTACGGTTTACTATTTTGTTATTTTACCCCAACGGCTGTAATATTACTAGCCGGCTTGGGCTTCTAAAACTGCAATATATAGTTATTAGGCAACAGCTAAGTAGGGCAGATTGGTTAGCTGAGGTTGGATACTAGATAGGGGAAAATGATCCATTGAAGGTGTTGCTAGAGAAGGTAAAATGGCAATCAGAAAACCTCTGGACCTGGAACTCTTCGAAATACTTAAGTCGTACAGTTGTCTGAACGGTAGCCTAGAAAGTCACTAGATGCAAGGAAGACTTTTCACAACTTTCTGATCTGTTCTCTACTTTGTGCAGCGACTGCGCGTTAAAGTCACAGAACACTGACCTGCCGCTGAACCTGTAGACCTGGGTTTGATTCCAGGCGAACGGCCTGGCTGCATGGTCATTTTCGTAGTTTCCCCCATAAGTAACCGTGTATACGAGCCAATTTCTCTTTAAACGTCCTCCACGAAAGCATCCCTTTCCTTAGGCAAATACCTCTTACGTGCTTTGCTATAATTAAATGAACCTAAACCCTATGTTATGCATATGCACTTCATTTTAATGCTCGATTTGTTGATGAATAGTTAAAAAACTATAACATAAAGAAAACTTTCTCATGGGAATGACGCTCATGTATTACATTACAAACGGCATTGCACTAATGGGTTTTACATTCAACTGAATCCATACCACGATCATCTATCGCTTAGAAATTTATCCCGGAAAAGGAAGGCAAAATTAATGAAAACATCGACGGGTTCTTCTCATACGTCGTGAAATTTCGCGGCCTATGATTTACATTAACAGATTTGTGGATATTTTCTTAATATCTTCCTTCCCTTACAGAAAGGAGTCTGTCGAAGAGGAAGCCCAAATATGTATAACTGATACTTATTTCAGAACTACGTTACGTTTTTAAATTGATACTTGTGTTTATAGATCAACAATTCTAGCAGTGTTTTGAACGTTGTTAAATGCTATCAAGACTTGTATTCAAGCGGAAAATACTTGATACATTTTATTTCAAGCGCTGTTTTCTTTAATGCAATATTTGTCATCATATAACTTATTTTTTTAGGAAAGAATCGTTCGGTATCGACACTATTTATGGGTTATGCCAGATAACGACTGTTGTTTAGAAAAGCGATGTTTCTCCATATTCTAAAAGTTCATAGAACAGTGGGCGAACTTGGACCTGACCTAAAATCTTGAAGGATAATTGAAGGCTCAAAGTTTCGGTTTGGATTTTGGAGAAAAATTAGTTAGGCTTTTCTAATACTATTGTATTATGCTTTTAAACAAGAAACAATAATTTCTAACTGCAATAGAAAATTTTAAATAATGAGCAATTATCTAGAATTCGCGGAAAAATCTAATCTTCGAAACATCTCAGAAAATCTTTTAAATGTTGTGGAAATGTTAACAAAAATAGTATGCGACAAAATAGGGCAAAAGTAAAAAGAAGCCATATTGTTTGTTATGCCTATTGAAGTAATCCTCTTTTGATATTAATAAAAATACGATTGTCTTTAAATGTGCTGAAAACTACATTCACACACATTTACAAGTTTGATAGTTGCAAATAAAACTAGAATATCTTTAACATATTTTGCGATTGCCATCCACAGGTATATTTCTTTTTATTCTGAATTCATTCTTTGAATATTCTTCCTTTTACATCTATTGGAGCATCGTATCACGTGATTTGTTCGTGCTGCAGCTTGTCAGTCTCGTAGCTACGTAAAGTGCCATTAAAAAATTCTGAAAGGTTTCACATTTTAAATTACGTCCAAAGGGACATTTTTGAACGTTTTGTGTGTTACCTTTATCTATTCAATATCATGTTCTTCGCACTTAAATAATAAAATTCAGTTCAACAACAAAATCGCAAAATAATTTTAAAATGAGTATTTCTTTAGAATTTCTGATACACAGTTCCGCGCTTTAGATATAAAGGCTTTTTCCCGTAGAGTGTTGCCATTCCTCCTTTTAAATCGTTTGACTTTGTTCATCAAAAATTCGTTACCAGATCAGACGAGTATGATACACGTGGCAAAACGTTTTATCCAAACTGCAATAACTTTTGTCAGGTGATCAAACTTATGTGTGGTCTCACGTGATCGGGATAGAACGCAGTTCCTATAAAATTAATGAACTCTGAAAGTTTCTGGAAGATGGGTTCGTTCATTCTGTTTAGTTGCAGCAACACACATTCGAACTGATTGTTGGCTTCTTGGTAGGACTTTGAAAAGAAGACCACACGCAAGTTTGACCACCTGACAAAAATTATTGAAGTTTGGATGAAAAGTGCTGCCACGCGTATCATTACTCGTCGGATCCTTGTGCCCTCAGATTTTCACTTGTTTCGCTCTCTTCAAAACTTCTTTCTTGGTATAATATTCATTTCAGATGAGGCCGTAAATAAGCATCTTGTTCATCTTTTCACTGATAACGCTAGGTTGTTTTGTGACTGCAGAATTTTGAAGCTCATAAAAAAGAAAGCAAATAGTTATCAAACGAAATGGGCAATACACTATTGACTTATCATTGTTCTTTATTAGATAAAGGACGTTTGAAGAACACAGAAAAAATGTCATGATTTTTCAGACAGCCTAATAATTATCCTAAGGTCTAATATTATCTAATTAATTTTTCTAGTTCAAATTTTAAAACATATTTTAAACTTATTATTCAGAAATTAAAAAATGATGAATAGACAAAAAAAAAAGAATGCTGAAATCGATCGTGGATGATAACGGAAAAACACTAAAAAATTTAATTATTAAAGCAACTAAGTTATTAGTCGGCTTTATTAGCCCAAAGGAGTAGTTTGTCCAGAAGGGATCTTAATTTCGTTTTGGCATTTTGCGCTGATTCACTATAAACGGCGACTCACTTTTTAAATTGTTGCCACCAAATATTAGAGTCCTGTATTATATTTAAAGAAATTAAATAATGAACAATCTGCATAAATGTATATATGTTTCTCGCATTGAGATGAAACAACGGAACCTAGAGCCATCAAATTTTGAATAACGTACGTCTCCACCGAGCATTGTCATCTGGAAGCCTAAATTTGGAATTTGTTCTATTTCATATTTTGTAAACCATTTATGAGTTTTTCATTAAAAAACTCAGCGATTTGAAAGCGAGCAATGGTAACACTGTGCGGGAAAAAATATTATCTCCAGCGCGAGAGACAGTGTATTGGGAATTCTAAAGATATGCACTTTTAAATATTTTCTGATAATTCTGTTGAATTGAATTTTATGGTTTAAGTGTGAAGAACATGATATTTAATAAATAAAAAGTAACACACGAAACGTTAAAAAAACGCCCCTTTAAGCATAGTATAAAATCTGAAAGCTTTCAGAATTTTAGTCCAAAGGGGCAATTTGCCCTGATGGACTATTAATTTCGTTTTGGCATTTTGCATTGGTTCACTATAAATGTCAGTTCACTTTTTAAATTGTTGCCACGAAATATTAGAGTCCTGTATTTAAAGAAATTAAACAATGACTAATCTGCATGAATGTATGTATGTTTCTTGCATTGTGATGAAACAACGGTACCCAGACATCAAATTTTGAATAACTTACGTGTCCACCCGAATATGGGCATCTGGAAACCTAAATTTGGAATTTGGAATTTGTTCTATTATCTATTTCATATTCTGTAAACAATTTATGAGTTTTTAATTAAGAAACTCAGCAATTTCAAAGCGAGCAATGGCAACACTGTACGGGAAAAAAATTATCTTCAGCGGGCGAGACTGTGTATTGGAAATTCTAAAGATATGCACTTTTAAATATTTTGTGATATTCCTGTTGAACTGAAATTTATAGTTTAAGTGCGAAGAACATGATATTTAATAAATAAAACGTAACACACAAAACGTGAAAATAAAGTTCCCTTGAGCGTAGGGTAAAATCTGAAAGCTTTCAGATATTTAGTCCAAAGCAGCAATTTGCCCTGAAGGTCTATTAATTTCGCTTTAGCATTTTGCGTTGGTTCACTATAAATGTCGGTTCATCTTCAAATTGTGGCCACCAAATATTAGAGCCTTGTTAAGAAATTAAATATTGAAGAATCTACATGTATGTATGTTTCTCGCATTGTGTTAAAACAACGGTACCTAGAGAAATCAAATTTAGAATAACGTATGTTTCCACCCGAATATGGGCATCTGGAAGCCCGAATTTGGAATTTGTTTTATTATTTATTTGGTATTTTGTAAAACTTAAACGAATTTTTGATTAACGAATTCAACGATTTCAAAGCGAGGAATTGGCAAAACTATACGAAAAAAAAAACTGTCTCCAGCGCGCGAAACTGTGTGTCGGATATTCTAAAGATATGCTCATTAAAAAATTATTTTGTGATATTGCTGTTGAACTGAATTTTATTAATTTATTTTATTTATTTTTAAGCGCGAAGAACGTAGTATTTAATAAATAAAGGTAACCCACAAAACATTAAAACGCGCCTTTGGACGTAATGTAAAATCTTAAAGCCTTCAAATTTTGTTTATTATTATTATTAAGATCTTTAAAAAATTAAGACTAGATAAAGAACAAAGTTAAGATTTCAACAAGTTCCTTGATTTATTGCTTAAAAATACTAGCAAAGATCACTAAAACCACATTTTTATATATTAAATTGAGTTTAAACTCTTTATTCAATTTTTAATTTTTTTTTTTATTTTTGATGTAGAGGTTTATATACAAGAGGAAAATTTTCATTTATCATACTTAGAAGTGTAAAATGCGAACTGCTACCAAGACGACTGACTCCTTAAAATCTGCGAATTGCCATTTCTGCAAATATGATATTGCTTATTACCACGTGTCTATGGACTTCAACTGCAAATGATAAAAAAAAATATTTTCCGACAGGTGATAAATCTGTCATTCAACACTTTCATTCTTAATATAGGCGAATCAAAATTTGAGACTGTATATATTTCTTTATCAATTCTTCCACATGCCTCTATTTGGTGGAGGACTACGTTATTCAAAATTTCATGGCTCTAGGTACGGTTGTTTTAACACAATGCGAGAAATGTACATACATTTATGCAGATTCTTCATTATTTAATCTATTTAAATATAACTCAGGGCGATAATATTTGGTGGCAACAATTTGAAAAGTGAACCGACATTTATAGTGAACCAACGCAAAATGCCAAAACGAAATTATTAGTCCTTCTGGGCAGATTGCCCCTTTAGGCTAAAAATTGTTACTTTTTTATTACTGAAGTTTATTACTAAAATGCAGTTCTTAAATGTGAGATGATGAAATTAAAGCTGACAAGTGGCTAATTTTAATCTTTAGAAAATTAAATTTATTTATATCTTATTATTAACAAAATTATTAATCGAGTTGTTTATTATCATTAAAATAAATTTTTGATTGGAAAAATATTTTGTTGTTGTAATAAATAACAAGTTTAGCTCATTTGATTTCTTTCACATCTTTAATTTTAGATTTTTAATTTTTTTTCATCTTTAATAAATTACCGGTTTGATACAGTTTTTTCATATTTGTGATACATATGATTAACTCTGTCATGAGGTTTTGTGTACATGTGTTTATGTTTGTGACGAGTTTTGTATTTGTGTGTGAGGTTTTGATTTATACTTTTTATTTATAGGTTTTCGACTTTATAAACTGAACAGCAGCAGTGAGAAGTAAACTGAAGCAGCAAAGATTATCATCGTGCTTATTGTTTGACAATTCCATAGCATGTACTAAAACTTTTCTCGTTATTTTTTGTATTTTAAGAGTAGAATATAGTTTCGTATCTTCCGGTAGTTGTTACCTCAGCCCTATGTGTGTTTTAAAAAACATATGTGTTCTTGATTTTCATACAACTTTCTATTAAACCTATTTCCATCCTATAGTATCTCTTGAATTATACCTAGTTTACTGTACCAGCACAATACTAAATACATTGTAAATATTATGTGAATATAGTGGGAATGATGTAAAGCAATGAGCCTGACACGATGGGTGGCACTGCAGGTAAACGATAAAACGCAGACGAAATTCTAGGAGCGTCTCAGAAACCCTATTTCCTTATCTTCCTGTGAAGAAACCGAACCTATTTGGAGACACTTATATTTTGTTTAAAGGAGACAAAATTTTATCAGATTCTGTAGAAGTTAGTGGCTTAGATTTTCGAAAGTGAAATGAGGTTTCACAATCGTTTGCGTTTCGGTAAAAAAAATGTAAATTGTTTCTGCTTTTCTCGTCTGCTTTTGTCAGTCATCTGCTGTATAGGCTATAAGCAGTGATCGCAGGGATAATACCAAGACTTCTTTCCTCGAAGTGATTTAATCTTCATTTAACTCCTCCTTTGTTAAATTATAGTTACTTTAACCCCTAATTAGCTTTATCTCTTTCTTATCTCTATACTCGGCACTCTCACTGCAGTGTTGAAATTTGTATTGCTAAGAGATTTTTCATGCAGGACGTTTCTATCAATGACATTCCTCTGCTTTGTATTCTCTAACCACACACGTCTATGCGAACAATTTATCATGAGTATGATGTACCACTTCTGCCGTCACACAAGTAACACCAGCACACAATACTTTCTCGCGATCCTATAAATATGAAATTCTCTCTCTTTTGTGTCATTGGTTTCTCTTCGCTTTCTTACAACTTTGACCGTTGAGAGGATTTCAACTGATTCAGTGCTTGCAATTCCGGGTGCTGCATGTTTTTGAGTTAACACGTTTGGTGCCTTTTTAGTCATTTCATCACTGCCCATAACTACCCGTAACGGCTTACCATTTTAGCTTATCAGAAGGAACAACATTTTAGGAATGTAACCTTTTTTTCGAAAAGCACAGGAAACTTCAACTAGTCAGAAAGCAAGGGAAAATATTACAAAAAGTGTTTCAATACAGCATATCAGCGATGTTTTCTAGAATAAAATCGTACTCTAGTGAAAGAGAAGCTGGCTATATTGAATGAAGTCGAAGAAACAATATTTTTGGAATGTGAAACACACAAAATATATATACAAAATATAACACGCAAAAAAGTTTTTTTTAATGTGTCAACTATGATGAAATAACATATAGATTGAAGACGATCTATAAACAATCGATATTATAGACGATCTTTAAGCAATCGATTTATAAACGATCGTTCTATGGCAATACGAACGTTAACGAATTTCTGTTTACGTATAATTTTACATATAAGAAAATATAATATAGTAATCAAACGGCGCTTTAAAAAAAACGAAAGAACAAATTATATACAAAAACCATGAGCTGCTAAATTTTAAAAAATAAATTCAGTTTAGTTTAGAATTTAAAACCTAACAAAAGCCGCTTAGATATTTGAAATTTGAAAGCATCCTATCATTTTCCTAAAACACGTTGCAAAAGTGAAGTACTTTAGAAAAAGACAATTCATAAATTAAATACATTGCTACTGGAAAAATTGGGAAAATTAAATTGTTCAAAAACTTCTTTGTTAATCTCCTCTGTTTAAAGCTTCAAACAAAACTTGCTAAGGGAAAAGTGTTTTCAAGCTTTAAACCAAGTTCATCAACTAAAAAACGTTAACAAGTTTCGCTCTAACGAATTCACTGAGATTTTAAACCGTTTAAAATAAACTCATATTCTTTATGAAATTAAAATTAATAAAACTCTCATTAAATTCACTTCTTTTCCCGAGATGGTTTCGTTTTCTATGCCACATAATGTACAAAAATGCTTTAAACGTTAACGAACGTTAACGAATTTCTGTTTACGTATAATTTTACATATAAGAAAATATAATATAGTAATCAAACGGCGCTTTAAAAAAAAACGAAAGAACAAATTATATACAAAAACCATGAGCTGCTAAATTTTAAAAAATAAATTCAGTTTAGTTTAGAATTTAAAACCTAACAAAAGCCGCTTAGATATTTGAAATTTGAAAGCATCCTATCATTTTCCTAAAACACGTTGCAAAAGTGAAGTACTTTAGAAAAAGACAATTCATAAATTAAATACATTGCTACTGGAAAAATTGGGAAAATTAAATAGTTCAAAAACTTCTTTGTTAATCTCCTCTGTTTAAAGCTTCAAACAGAACTTGCTAAGGGAAAAGTGTTTTCAAGCCTTAAACCAAGTTCATCAACTAAAAAACGTTAACAAGTTTCGCTCTAACGAATTCACTGAGATTTTAAACCGTTTAAAATAAACTCATATTCTTTATGAAATTAAAATTAATAAAACTCTCATTAAATTCACTTCTTTTCCCGAGACGGTTTCGTTTTCTATGCCACATAATGTACAAAAATGCTTTAAAAAATTAATCCTAAAAATTATAAAACATAAAATAAAAAAAATTCTAAAGGCCTGAAGAGGCTAATGATCAAATGTTAAAGAAAATTTACATTTCAGGAGGATTTTAAATTCGAGAAAATTTTAATAGAAAAAAATTTAATTAACTTACACTTTCGAGTCTGCCCTTATTTTTACTTCCTTGTCAGAAAAAGGAAGTATTGCAATCGCGAAAAATTTTGTGTACCATATTTCAACGAAAATATCCATTTTGACCGCTATCGAATGCAATTTAACGATGTTTTTGGGTGACATTCGTACGTAAGGACAGAATAAAGGACTCTTTTTCACCCAAAAAATTATAAAACTGATTTAAAATGGATTCTGAAGAGATTTTTTTCGTGGCCTCTGTGCGTGGGTACGTACATATATATGTGTGTATGTATCTCGCATAACTCAAAAACGAGTAGCCTCAGAACGTTGAAATTTTGTAAATAGGACTGCTGTAACGTGTAGATATGCACTCTCCTATTTTGGTTGCATTCAGCAGCACCAAAAGTATATAAATATATGTATATATATATATCCACTCTGTTACTTGGCTCAGTGAACTCAGTTTCTTTATTCTTATTTGTTCGTAAATTGTGCATTTTTTGCTTTAAAAATGATTGAATTATATTGTTCTTATCTTCCGGTTAAGGGTTTTATGCCTTTAGTAAATCTGCATGCAAGATTTGTAGAATTATCAACAATTTAAAAGTTGTTTAAGTGCGGCTAAGCCTAATAATTTTTCTCATGGCGGACATATGTGTTTACATTTGAAACTTAACAGAATAGTTGAATTTACCAATCTAGAGAAACTGAGCTTCGCAACAACGAAGATAACACCTTCTTTTATTATTCCAAATTAAATCATGCTTAATCTATTCTGGAATTTATTCCAAGAAATTAGTTTAAGATTTATTTCGTAATTTTTAGTTTTATGTTTATTTTAGTTTTTATGTATTTTTGCCTTGTCGCGAAGTGAGATCTGAATTAATTGAATGAGGAATACTGAATCGTCCGTGAAAAATTGTTTCTTTTTTATTTGTTTGTTTAATTTCTTTTATACATCGTTTTAGATTTGTCACAGTATTTGAACAGAACATGTGGCAATGATTAGATAATTTTTCAGATGATATACATAATTTTTGTGTATTCTGAGTTGTAAAATGAATGAGATGTAACGCCGTTAAGGGAACCTAGCGCCAGAGTGTCGCTATGGTAAACAAATATAAGGAATTTTAAAGAGTGCGTTTATTCTATTGTGGTTTATGCGCTATCGACGAAGTAGATTTAATGCAATCCAAATGAAATGCAAAATGGGTATAATTTAATATTCCGTACAAGGAAGTCATGTGCTGTATACATCAGATTTTTTGCTTTTAAATAGGACTTTCAACGTAATTTTCATATCTGAGGATTGATTGATTTTTTTAATTCTATAGCATTTCCTTTTAAATTTGATCGTTAGCCTTTTTAGGCCTTTAGAAGTTTTTCGTTTATTATGTTTTACAATTTTTAGGCGTAATTTCTTAAAGCATTTTTGTGCATTATGTGGCACAGAAAACGAAAACATGTCGGAAAAAGTTGTGAATTTAATGAGACTTTTATTAATTTTAATTTCATAAAGAATATGAGTTCAATTAAAACGGTTTAAAGTCTCAGCGGATTCATTAGAACGAAACATGTTAACGATTTCTAGTTGATCAACTTGGTTTAAGGCTTTAAAACACTTTTCCCTTAATAAGTTCTGTTTGAAGTTCAAACAGATGAAATTAACAAAACTTTTTTTTGTACTATTTAATTTTCCCATTTTACCAGTAGCAATGTATTTAGTTTACAAATTGTCTTTTTCTTAAGTATTTCAATTTTGCAAGGTGTTTCAGGAAAATGAAAGGATGCTTTCAAATATCTATGTGGCTTTTGTTAGGATTTAAATTCTATACTAAGTAGAATTTAATTTTGTACAGTTATTAATTTTGAATTTCGACTCTCCCTTAGGAAATGAAGAGGAAAAACTATTGCAAACATTTATTCTTTTTAGCCTATTTATTATATATGTAATAGTATGTATATACTTTAATCAAACTTTTTTTCAAATTAATGTATGCTGATAGATATAAAACCATTCTTTCTTCTCCCTCTACTTTTTAATATCCCAGGAAATGCTGAAAAATTTGTAAATTGTCAGCATTTTGACAATTACATGCTAATAAAAAGAAATTTTATACTACTAGATAAAATTGAATTTAATTTCCCTTGAAATTAAAAGTCAATATTTAGTTGAACTAGCAGTTTTCTGTATATTAGTTGAACTTTGTTACATGTGTGTGCAGCTCTTATGGAATTGCATATGCTTCTTTTCTCATACTATAGGACATAATCTAATACTTGCATCGTTCTGTTTGCGACAGAATTTTGTGTTTTAGGCAAAAGTATGAGGATTTACGCGGGTAAAAACTTGCATTAATGATTCAATTTTCTTTAATTTAAATTCTCTCTGTTTGTGTTTCTATTCCTTTCAAAATGTTCTGATTTCAAGATTAAACAATTTTATTCTTTATCCTAAAATACCCTTGAGTAATGGAAAGAATGTTAGATTATTATTGACTCAATGCTTTCTATCTTTTTTGGCAAGAGGGTGAGGGACAGAAAGCGTTCGCTTACACTGTTCGCGTTCATTTCAATATAAAATTGCTGCACGTGTGATTTTAATTTCTGTACACACAGCCAATTCATGATATCTACAAATAACATGCCTATAAAGTATTCATGACGATGTAGCACATATTTAATTTTATCTGAGTACATTTTCTGAATAGGTAAGCACTGCATTGCGCAGTTAAGAGAAAACTAGAGCGAATATTTATGGAAAGAATTTTCGTGAGTATCTTAGATAAGCTATCATCGAATTAGACCTTTGAGTTATAAAAAATTATAAAATTGTAACTGGTGCTGGCAACAATTTTATTAGTTGCCAGTTGTATCTATTTCTTTAAATATCACATTTCATAGGAATATTTCTTTAAATATCACATTCCCGTGACTATATTTCAATTATTATTTTTTATAATCGACTATATTTATGTTTTCAAAACTTCATGAAATGTTTCTTGAAAAAATAAATCTAGTACGTAAATAATACATCCAGTCTTTAAAAGTTTTCTTTCTTAATTAAAACAGCATTCATAAAAATATTGAGTTCTTCATTAATAAGCAAAACTGTGAAATATAATATGATCTGAAATCAAATAAACGTGACAGAATAGAAATTTAGATAAAAAATTTTTAAACGCTTGTAATTCAGAGGCGATTCATGATTACTTGAAGCGTTTTAAATTAATATTATCAAAATAATTTATGTTAGATGATCACTCATGAACTCAGAAGGACTGTCTTTAACCTTTAAAGACGAGCAGTAATCGAAAATGG
This sequence comes from Stegodyphus mimosarum, assembly GCA_000611955.2. NCBI lineage: Eukaryota > Metazoa > Arthropoda > Arachnida > Araneae > Eresidae > Stegodyphus > Stegodyphus mimosarum. The sequence continues at coordinate 143,126 of KK112758.1, forward strand.
GAGTTCGTAGGAGATAGAGCTGACAACTGATAAATGTACGGACCCATACGCTTGATCATTTCAGGAATCATCATCTTTATTCCCAAAGCACTGGCATTCTGAGGGAAGTAACCCTATAGATAAGGAGCAAAAGAGCACTGCATCAAACCTGGAATTCTTCTGAGCAGTACTGACTGTAATGGGGGAGGGAAATTCCGTTTCAGTGGTTGGACACACCTGCTCTTGGATAGTTAAGTAACTAGAGCATGGTTTAAATATGAAGCAGACAAATCTGCTGCATAGTAAAATAGTGGAAAATTTATTGATATATTTCAAATTTTATTCTAAAATTTCAACTTAGAGTTTCAAAAAAATTATCCTTTTTTAAGTTGCAAGGTATATTTTAATTTTATAGCAGTTATTTTAATTTTGGGAACTTTTCCTCTCTTCCCTCGTTTCACCTTATAACTCCCTACCAGAATGAGTTTTTAGAAAGGCATTGAATGCAAATGAGGAAGAGGTAATATTAAAAGGAAGTTTAACTGACTTCGTGAGAGAGAAGTTAGAAATCCTGAGTAGCGCGCGTTTGCCCTTGGGCTACGTCTCTCTAAGCTGTTGTTACGCTCGGCCGTATTATACTTACTTTTAAGCCCAAGTGGAGGCTTTGCTGTAAGCCCGAAGAAAAGGGCCAACTGTTAATCTTATTTTCAGTGAATAAAAGGTAATTAACAGTGAGTTTACCACCTCTGTCCTTGAACTAAGCAATAATTCGCTTAACAGATCTCTAGGTTTCCCGACAATTCCTCTAACAGAATAAAAGGAAGGAATTTTATAAAGTCAAGACTCATGAACAAGAAAATATGTCTTCAATTATCAAAAACAAAAGTCAAAACTTTTCTTCTTGACTGAAAGAAACATCCATTTCTTTGTAGCCCATTATGCCACAAGGGCATTTAACATCCATGCCGCCTGGCAAGTTGATTCCACGCTAAGTATCTCTAATTTGTCAAACAGCAACCATTAAAATACAATCCCACGGGAAAGGACTACATTGTTCCCACGGTAAAGCACTAGTGCCCTTGTCTACTCAACAACTGTCAACTATGAAAAATTTCGTTGCTTGTATACGGTTAGCTTTTATACTTACATATTAAAATTTATTTTAATGATCTTAATGTAAATAATGCTTTTCGGGTTATTTGGGAGAATGATGTTTATGACTCGTACAGTCAAGTATGGGATCATTACAAGACTAGGACACTACAGAATAGACAAACAGTGCAGATTTGCAGTTACCAAATTAATTTTAAAAAATCTGATGTGTACACCATATGACTTCCTTGTACGGAATATTAAATGATACGCATTTTGCATTTCGTTTAAACTTATTGGTTTGAATTAGTTCTACTTCGTCGATAGCGCATAAACCACAATAGAATAAATGCACTCTTTAAAATTCACTATCTTTGTTTTTCATAGCGACACTTTGGCGCTAGTTCACTTAACAGCGTTACATATCATAATGTACAAAAATTATGTCATGTGAAGAATTATCTAATCGTTGCCACATGTTCTATTCAAATACTATAATAAATCCCAAACGATGTATAAAATAAATTAAACAAGCAAAACCAAAAGAAAAAAGAAACAGTTTTTTTCACAGACGATTCAGTATTTCTCATTCAATTAATTCAGTTCTCCCCTTCGCGACAAGCCAAAAATACATAAAAACTCAAAAAATATATATTAAAAATTACGAAATAAATCTTAAACACTTATTTCCTCGAATAAATCCCAGAATGGATTAAGCATGATTTAATTCGCAAAAATAAAAGAAGGCGTTTATCTTTGTTGTTGCAAAGCTTATTTTCTCTAGATTGGTAACAAATCCATTATTCTGCTAAGTTTCAAATGTAAACAAATATGGCTGCTATGCTAAAAATAATTAGGCTTAGCCGCACTTAAGCAACTTTTAAATTGTTGATAATTCTACAAATATTGCATGCAGATTTAGTAAAGGCATAAAAACCTTAACCAGAAGATAAGAACAACATAATTCAATCATTTTTAAAGGAAAAAAATGCTCAACTAACCAACATATACGAATAAAAAAATTGAGCTCACTGAGCCGAGTAACAGAGAGTGTATATACAGGGCGGTCATAAAGAAACTTTGCCAACATCTCCACTTCTGGCGTCCGTTCCGGTTAACTAATCGAGATGAGATTGCAAATATAATTATTCGGAGGTATGCGCTCGAGAGTCTGTGAATGGCGACACAAGGCCGCTAGCGGTTAGGGTTATAATTACAGAAACTCGAAAATATCGAATGGCAACGCCAACATTTACCGGTCGCAAAATGTTCAGTTTTATCAATTCACCACGGACTTTCCCAGGAAGAGTAATTTCTTCGCCATGTGCGAGTTCCCGAATGACGACTCCGCGTACCCACCTGGCATTTTATCGGTTTCTTGCGCTGAATATCTGGCGATCGGCGTTCTGTGATTGGTATCTTCGCCTCTGTTATAAGCAAATATTTGCGTGCTCCCAAGTCGTGTTTTGTTGACCGTTTTTCAAAACGCTTTTTTGTGTATGCATAACACGCCAGTTTATGAACATATTGGTACCGTTCCAATGCTATTTGGGGTTTTCGCATATTTTCACTGAACATTTTGCGACCGGAAAAAGTTCGACCATTCGACATTTTCGAGTTTCTGTAACTATAACCGTAACCAAGAGCGCCCATGTTTTGCCATTCACAGAATCTCGAGCGCATACCTACGAATAATTGTATTTGCAATCCCATCTCGATCGTTTAACCGAAACTGAAGCTAGAAGTGCAGATGTTGGCATAGTTTCTTTCTGACCACCCTGTATATATATATATATATATATATATATATATTTATATCTTTCGGTGCTGCTGGTTGCAATCAAAAAGGGAAGTGCACATCTACATGTTATAGCAGTTCTATGTACAAAATTTTAACATTCTAAGGCTACTCGTTTTTGAGTTACTGGAAATACATACATACATAGGTACAGACACCATGAAAAAGTCTCTTCTGAATCCATTTTAAATCAAGTTTATAATTCGTTTGGAGAAATAGAGTCCTTTATTCTGTCCTTATCTACAGATGTCACGGAAAAACGTCGTTAAATTGCATTAATAGCGGTCAAAATGGATATTTTCGTTGAAACAATTCTACCCTACCTTTCTTAAAATACTTCCTTTACTTCGTACAAGGAAGTAAAATTACTATCGGAAAATTACAATAAAAATTACGAATGGTTGGTTGATTACTTACAAACGGTGGAGCATATTGAGGACTCTTTTGTGCAAAGATCTGTCAAGAAATCTTCGTGGCGGATTATCTAAGAGTAACGAATCCGCTTTTATGTTAGATGCATGAGAAGCAACCAAAACTTCATATCCGCCTCCGGAATGAATTATCAATATTCAAAGATATGTTGTTGCTATTGTGACTTATCTCACTTGTCTGACAGTAACATCAGAACGAGTCCACGAAAATTCATCGTGGCAAGGAGTGTAAGAGTGCGCGTATGGTTGGCAAAAATTTGAGCACCGTGCGGGTGACAGTACGACTTTGCTCAGCTCCGCCCCCAATTTTAATGAAGAGCACCCCTAGGGAACGGTTTCGAGAATGTCCCATCCTTCTTATGCTACCAACAACCTCTGGATAGGAATTCAGGCTCGCTGTATATTTAGAGTGTCCCCATGCCGCACAGAGACTGTACATTTACAAACATCCACGCCTTCTCTGGTATTCGAACCCGGGCGCTTCGGTGTGGCAGTCAGTGTCACTAATCTCTATCCAGGTTAGACGGCTTCAAAAATGTTATAGTACATTTGTTGGTGCCCTTTAAATTCGTGGCAGGTGGAAAAATATGAATGAGGAGCCTTGCTTCTAAAATGCAGTGAAATGTTTCGTAGAGACAACTTTCTATAGATGACCAATAACTAAATAATTATTAGTTATAAGAATAGTTAAGTAACGCCACTAAATGTTACCGAAAGCCATCTTCTGTATAAAAACTCTTTGATCAAAGCGCTAGTCATCAGATAATCGGGGATGGTCGCCTTACATAAATTCTATTTGTAAACTAAACCTATGCAATAAATACAGGAAGAAGTATTTTATGTATTTATTATTATCTTCGTAACATTGTTGCTACTTATTTCAACAAAGTCCCGTTATTAGCATTCAAAGAATTCCCGTTTCAATTATTAGCATATGTGTAAAGTAGTAATACATGGTCGAGCAGTTATATAAATCGAAGCTAATAATTTGGTCTGAGCTAAGCTTCTAGTCTAACAGTTGTCTATTTAAATAAAGTGAATGCGATCCAGTTTCTATTAGGAAGTTTCTCACGAGGAGATCATTTTTAAGAGAGGTGGTCTTCACGTATTTTCATATAATTAGCTAACTAACAAACTAGCTGCTATCATGCTTATATATGAATAAATATGTCTCATTTAAAAAACGGGGCGTGAAGCTGTTGATGAACTAACTTGTTTTAAATTACAAATTTTTATACTATTTAGGCATTTAAGAGTAGGGTGAACTGTTTTTGAGCTTGCTGTTTCGCATAAATATAGTATAAGTATATATAGTAAATACATTGCAATAAATATAGTATTCTGTAAAAAATGTGAAAAAAGGACATGTTAATATTATTTATTTATTTATTTATTTATTGTCCTTAACCCCTTCCTTCTCGCTCCCGTGAAAATTACGGGGGGAGGTTTCATTCTCTATTTCTCGTGCCCGTGATGTTTTGGGCTAGAGTGTTTAAATGAAAAGGGCCAAAAAGATTAAAAAACTATCCATTTCTTATACTCGTAGATACTTTTATTTCTTCTTCTACATACTTTTTATTTCAATTTTAAAAAATATTCCAAAAATTGAAAATGAATACATATATTTCTCATACACATATTTTTTTAACGATTTTTTTGAATTAAAAAAATGAGAACTTTCTTTACGGTTTTCTTGAGAATTATGCAATCGTAAAGAGGTTGAATGGAAGTTATTTATATTTATTTTATTTATATTTTTCTAAAAGCGTTTTCGAAATTAAACACTTAGAAATCATTGTGCTTGATTAATTTTTCCAGTCCTTTATTCTGTGAATTCTAAAGCAAAAATTATTCTTATATGAATCTTTAAAATATCTATGAAATTGTTTTATGAAATTTAAAAGTAGAAATCGAACTTATAGTATCCAAAATAATGTCAAGTAAAACGAAACAGTTTAAGACTCTTTCGTCCCACTAAGTAACTGCTGAGGCGGTGAAGAAAATTCTTTAACAATTTCTGGAAATCAAATCATCACTATTTTTATAACGTAATTTTAAAGTAAGATACATAATCGGAGTGACAGTTGAGAGTGAAATTTCTGTCTGACATCTCAGTTTCATGAAAAAAGAAGCCAAAAATAAAATTCCCTGAAGTAAATACCTCGGGCAAATGCGTGAAGCTTCTTACACTGTCAAGCTTACACTGAATGTATTCTCATTACATTAATGGCTTGCATGGCGATGAAAGAATTCGCAAGAATCACTTCACGCTTTATCAGTTAAACGTCTGTTTCTAAATCAGATGTAACTTTGAGAGGTGATAAGTATATTTTTAAGCATAGACGGGTAACCATAACTGAAGTAGGAAGTATTCAAATATAGCAACTTCCTATGACGATCCGACCCATACCCGCTCAGCAAATGCTGAATGAATTTCAAATACTAGATAACACTTTTTCTCGTCATTTTTAGTCCAAAGGGGCTTTGTCCCTGAAGGACTATTGTTTCCGTTTTGCGAGTTTGCTTTGGAAATATTAAAAGTCTGAATCCTTTTTAAACTGTTGCCACAAAATATCCTAGCCCTGTATTATATTTAAAGAAACTAAATAATGAAGAATCTGCATAAATATATCTATATTTCTCCAAATGTGATAAAACAACGGTACCTAGAGCCATAAAATTTTGAATAACTTACGTTTCCACCCGAACATACGCATCTGGGAGCCCGAATTTGGAATTTATTTTATTATCTATTTCATATTTTGTAAAACTTTAACGAATTTTTGCTGAACAAACTCAAACGATTTAAAAGCGAGCAATGGCAACACTCTATTGGAAAAAAAAGTTTTTAACTAAAGTGCGCGAAATTGTGTATCGGAAATTCTAAAGATAGACTCATTTAAAAATTATTTTGCGATATTGCTGTTGAACTAAATTTTATGTTTTAAGTGCGAAGAACGTGGTATTTAATAAATAAAGGTAACACACATAACGTTGAAATACGCCCCTTTGGACATAATTTAAAATCTGAAACCCTTCAGATTTTTTTCTATGCATATTGTTTTTTTAACTCATTTAATACAATGGATGTAATAACGGTGTGGTATTTTATGTTTACATTTTACTAATAAAATGTTATTAGCCCAGAAGGACTATTGATTTCTTTTGGACATTTTGCGTTGGTTCTCTATAAATGACGTTTCATTTTTCAAATTGTTACCACCAAATGTTAGAGCCCTGCATTATATTTAAAGAAATTAAATAATGAAGAATCTACATAAATACGCGTATGTTTCTCGGGGTGTGAAAAAACAACGGTACTTAGAGATATCAAATTTTGAATAACGCAGTCCTCCACATGAATATGGGCATCTGGAAGCCCAAATTTGGAATTTGGGATTTGCTTTATTATCTATTTCATATTTTGTAAAACTTTAACACATTTTTGATTATCAAACGCAACGATTTCAAAGTGAACAATGGCCAGCAATGTACGAAAAAAGGAAAACATTTTTTCCAGAGCACGAGACTGTGTATCGAAAGTTCTAAAGATATGCTCTTTTTAAATTACTTTGTGATACTGTTGTTCAATTGAATTTTATTGTTTAAGTGCGAAGAACATGATATTTAATAAATAAGGGTAACACACAAAACGTTAAAAAAACGTTCCTTTGGGCATAATATAAAATCTGAAAGCTTTCAGATTTTTTTAAATTATCTTAATTTACTTCTTTCCTTTCTGCCTGTTTTCATCAACGACTCTCGATCATTCCAGAATTTATGTAGATTTGAGTGGCAAGCACTTTTACTGTAAAATGTAGAATCTTATGAATAAAAGTGTGATAGTTTGGCATGCCAATTACAGCAGTCTTTTAGCAATGCTAATGTTGATCTTGCTGTAAATACTATAAACTGAGCTTAGATCCTGTTTTGGTAAGTGTGTATTTGAATTTATGCCGTGGTCTAGATAATTCCTGTAGATTTGTTTAGGGTAGATTAAAATTGTTAAATTCATATCCATATTTTAAAAGGAAGCTTTATGTTGAAACCAGATCCAGATTGGCTGGTAGTTTTAGATTTATGCATTTTAATTAAATACTCGCAAGAAGTAAGGTAGAATAAACTTAAAGTATACTAATTCTGTGTCTGTTTTGATATACAGGTATTCTGTGTCTGTTTGATATACAGATATACAGGTGATGATTCACCTCAAGGAACATAAGTAACACTTAATGGTTACTGTATTTACTAGCTAAGTTATCTGGAACCTACAGCACGTGTTACAGTAGTAAGATCTATACATGCATGAGGAGTTGGAAGCATATGTTGCAACTTTTATGGGATAGAGGGCGCTATTACGCCAAATGAATGTTGTGTTTACATTATGTAACTCTTCGTTCGCCGTTGCGATGCTGCTGTATTACAGTGTATCTTGTTGGTGTTTTTTATTAAAATATAAACCACAAATGTCGTCAGCAATTTTGTGTACCAAACAGGATCAATTAATTACCGATATGTAAACTCGTCGAAACAAAAGTAGCCATTCGTATCAGAATCATACGCACATTTTTAAAGAACTACAAAAGAACAGATTTCGAATAAATAACTGACTGGCGAGGAAAAAAATGATGATGATTTACCCATAAACGATGACTAGAAAAATTCACTTGTTCTGAAGAAGTGATAATTATTTACCGAACTTGTTTTACAGATAACCATATATTTTCGTTTCTTACGTAATATATCTATTTAAGAACTATCAGGGAATAATGTTTTAAACTACGCGCATTATACAAATGGAAATGCTTACTATTAATTATTTATTTCACACCTTTGCTAGAAATTTATTGCATGGTGGTGTGCAGTTTTAGAGACGAGTAGTTTGGCTTAATGCCCGAACTTAAAAAGTCTAGCGGCAGTTAAACAGTTATCTTTCGAGCGAGACTGATAACCTTATTAAAAATTAATAGTTTTAATACACTCTCGTTAGTCATGATGCAATCATCTAACATTCTGTATTATTTCAGAGTTTTTGCCACGTACACTGCGAAAAAAAAAAATCGGACTGTTCTACATCTCCCGTTCTACTGGGCCGATTGACAAAATTCAAATTGCGTTTTTCATGTCTCGAAAGCGCGACTTAGGATATGTATTAGATTTATATATAGCATTGTTCTAACATAGGTATTTTGACAGAAAATGGGTCTTTTTCTGAGATAACATACCAATGTTTTCCCATATTTCGATTCTAAAACTCAAAGTATTCCTAAATATTAAATTCTGTAAAATTTGGTGCGAAATTTACGGAGAAATTCAAAAATTTAACTTGGCAAATTTTTTTCAGTTTGCGCCAAGAATAATTCACTTGGAGAACTTCTTAATACATGGCAACCTATTTTCCTATCCCTTCCATTGTGCAGGAGCGGAAAAAAAGTCACATCGTTCCTACATTCAAATAATTTTAGCAAAGTGCGCAAACCACATTAGATGTTATTTTCGCTTTCAGCAAATATGCCAAATTTCAAAATGCGCCAACATATAAATTCATGTATATCTTCGAAAAGTTTAAAATAAAAAGCTCTAATTTTTTGCAGGTATTCTTTGAAGTACATCTACTTTAAGTTGATAGTAAATATTTTATAGGTTATAATTCAAAACTTTTTTCCCAAAAATTTATAAAAATTATTTAAAAATACAAATTTTAAAAATAAAATGGATGAATTTTATTTGGCGTGAACCTAAATTTCGAACTGTTAAAGAAGTAATAAAATGAGATATATTAATAAATACATAGCAAATTGAATTAACATTGAGGAGCTAAAATTTTGAGAGCTAATTTTTTAAAAACTACGCTTGCGATTTTTACAAAACTTGGCAATTTGGCATAATTGGAGTCGTAGAATCGAAATTTGGAAAACATTGGCATGTCATTTCAGAAAAAATCCAGTTTTGTGTCAAAATATCTATATTAGAACAATGCTATATATAATACATATCCTAAGTCGCGCTTTCAAAACATGTAAAACCCAATTTGAATGTCGTTAATCAGCTTATTAGAACTGGAGATACAGAACTGTTCCCCCCTTTTTTTTGTGCGCAGTGTCCATAAAATTGTTCTAGTTAAAATAAAAATAAAAATATTGTTATCCTAAGTTTTAACAGCGTAATCTGAAGTTCCAGAATTACGCTTATCAGTAGTTGTTTATGGTTACCGTGGGTGGATAATTTTATTATTAGTAAATAGAATTCAGTTAGAACTTTATATTTAAAATGACAAAAACCTTGGTGATTGGTATTCGATATTCTTATCCATCAATTGAGTTTGCATGTTTTTACTCCTCATACATCATTTATCTACACTATATAACGTTCACTTAGAATAAAATATCACTTTGCTAATCACCAAATTGCGTAGAAATTGAAAATGGGTCTCATATAATTTCGCTTGCGTCATCACCTTCATTCATGCTTCATTCCTATACGAAAAGAAAACATAAAATAATTTTTTTTTAAAGAAACCATCTTAAGAACTGCAAAAATTCAACAAAGTTTTACATATTTTTCTGAAATTGAAGTGTCAAAGAAAACTAATCGGGGATGAGGAAGTTATGAGGATGTGACCAAAATCATATGACAAAGGAGAACATTTAACAACCGCCCAAGAATCTTTGTTGACGAAAGCGGATATCAGTTATACATTATCTGTCATTCGGTGATATATGTATGTTTGAGAAAATGCGTCCGTCGAAGTGCTTCGTCTGTTGCATGAATTAAGAAATAAATTAAAAAATAAACTTTAAATTTCCGTAGATAACTTTTTCTAAGAATTACTTTCCATCCCAAACTGAGTGAAGAATTTTACATTTTTAATTTTTGTATTTGTCACATAGATTTTTATCACTATCTTGAATTCAATATTAATCTTTTTCTTTTTTAAAATATGCGTTCTACTAATGTAACATTTGAGTTAGGAAATAGTATTATTAAATAAAATTTACAATAAATATTTAATTACTTATTTGCTTTGATTTCTGAGCTTCACTTATCCTAAAACTTTTTATGTTCTCGGGAATCTAAAAACAAATTCTGGAAGATTCATGTTCAGTCTAGGCGTTTTGTCTGCAATTCATTCCATAAAATCATGGCTGTTAGGTGTATACTCTAACTTCTCTCGAAGAAGAAATAAATTTCTCCCCTTAAAACAAGAGTCTAAGCTTTTTGTTAATATTTTTCTAAAACTGAAGGTTTCAAAATGGGTATATACAAATTATTATTGTCCCTAATGAAATTGTTATCAGGCGCAATAATAATTTCTGAAAACCCACTATGTGTTATTTGGGACCCTGTGATTTTAGAAATTATTACTGTGCATGAGGACTTTTTTCTTTGAACGTTAGAGCAACAAATTTTTCTTATATGAAATTTTGAAAGAGTTCTGAAATTTATTATGAAGTTTAAAAGAAGAAATTAAACTTAAAATTCAGTATTATACCTTTCATCGTAATATGATTTTCTATTATTGAGGGAAATATTATGTAAAAACGAAGTATGAATTAATGGAAATATTATGTAATAAAGTATAATGATAATAATAATAATAAATCTGAAAGCTTTCATATTTTTTAACGTTTTCTGTGTTACCTTTATTTATTAAATGTCATGTTCTTCGCACTTAAATCATAAAATTCAATTCAACAGCAATAGCGCAAAATAATTTTAAAATGAACATATCTATAGAATTTCCAATACACAGCCTCCTGCACTGGAGATAAAAATGTTTTTTTTCGTACAGTGTTGCCATTCCTCGCTTTGAAATCGTTGAGTTTGTTAATCAAAAATTCTTTAATGTCTGACAAAATGTGAAATAGATAATAAAACAAATTCCAAATTAGGGCTTCCAGAAGCCCATATTCGGTGGAAGATTACGTTATTCAAAATTTGATGGCCTCATGGTATCGTTGTTTTATCACAGTGCGAGAAACATACATACATTTATGCACATTCTTGATTATTTAGTTTCTTTAAATATAATAGAGGGCTGTAATATTTGGTGGCAACAGTTTGAAAAGTGAATCGAAGCAAAATGCCAAAACGAAATTAATAGCGGTTCTAGGCTAATGCTGTTTGGGCTAAAAATGAAATATGATTCCATATATTTTTATACAAAATAATATTTGTAGAGTTCTATAATACCGCAAACGTTTCCGTATTTTGTATTGTAATGTTACATGAAAAATGAAAGACGTGGCCAAAAGTTTGACCGAATCTCCTGTATTTTTCTTACAGTAAAAATTTTATTCTGATTCGATGCTTTTTTAACAGCAATATGATGCGAATTTCAGCAATAGAAAGTTTGATATTTTCTATAAATAACTTTTGAGAATAGCTAAATGGAACTCGTAAATTTAATTAAATGAATATGTATATATCATTGATGCTAATGTACGTATGCCAGGGTATGATTACTTTCTTGTTGTATTTCCTGCTTTTACCTCCAAAGAAAATGTTTAATGCTATCGTGCTCTTAAATCCGCTAATTTACTATACTTAGTTTCAAGATTACAGTAAAAAAATTAAGTTTCGAAATACAAACGAAGTGATAACATTTCGCAATATAAATGAAATACAGGCAGCTCAAACACCCCCATGGATATAAATGTATTGATGGAAATCTCGGTTATCGGTGGACAGTAAGTATTTAACGTTTCTGTATCCATACTTTGCTTAAAATTTGCTTCCGTTATTGATTCTTGCACTCCCTTTATCAGGACTTAGCGTTCTGTGCATGCTCTTTGCAGACATAGTAAATTCTGTGATAGGTTCTTATCCTTACGTTCTAAGTCCTGAACTGGAACAGGGAGCGGAAGGTACGCTATGTTCTGATGTAACTGCTGGGCTGGAGAATAACTGCACGTGAAGGGATTTGAAATCCTCTTTACTAAATCACTAGTAATTACAAAACTTCCCAACTTGGAAGAGATACAGAAAGTAAAAGACCGCACTTGGGTCTTAACGTAACAATCAAATAAATTTAAATAAATTAAAATATAACTTAATTCAAACTTTGCTTCGCAGAGCAATTCGCGGAAGTTGGCCTCTACCGAAAAGGGTGCGTAGCAAGGTATACTAAATACTACCGCACTTTAATTTATTTTACAATGCAATCACGTAGTAAGCACTATGGCTTATAAATTTAAACTGCTAGCTGGTCAGGCGAACGTTGAGCAGCGTGACCGTGATCTGAGGCAAAGCTCTCACACACCGAGAGGTTTCTACCTCTGGCTTAAATAGTGCTTGGCTGAACTTCAAAAATTAGCATAAGCTAAAAACGCGCGCTTCTTCTGACAGGAAGTTGAAGCAGAGAGGAGATAGAAAAGATTTAAATTAAAATAAACTTGGTTAGTTTAACTAAAACCTTACACCTTTATTCTCGTTAGTATAATGTTATTGCAGCTTATCTCCTCTTAGCATTCTTACACGGAGGGAAAACCAAATCCTAACATCAGGAAAAAGTTGTGCTAGATAAGCGAAATTTGGATGTAGTGTTTCCTCATCTTAAAGAAGACATCTATTTAAAATTTGCGCTAAACGAATAAATGTGGCCGTATTAGCTCCACTATGAACATGCAAATTGCATTTGCTTTAAATATGCGATGTCAACTCCGTGTCATTTATTTACCTTCCGTACTGGGCGTTGTGAGCGAGATTTGAGTCGAGAATAACTTTAAGGAGACAAAGAAGGTAGTATCAGCAATTTACTGTATTTGAAGAAGACTGTGTAATAGGGCTACAAGAATGTGGATTTTTTTTCTCTATGTAGAGACATTAGGTTATTTCGAAGCAGGAGACATGAAAAAGAGCAACGCCTTCGCCGGGAATCGAACCACGGACCTCTCGGTTACGGGCCGAGCGTGCTGACCACTACACCACGAAGGCATGTGAAGAAGGTGTGAGAAATACCTTATAACTATACCTTATACCTTATAAGTCTTCGCAGAGGTATAACTGTGCATACGTAGCAGTAATCACAGGAAAATGCTGTCTCAAGAAGGGCGGGGTACTTGCCACTTCTTAAAGAGAAGACGGCTGTATTCACCGAACATTTGTGGCAAATCGCATTGCATCTGCACTAGACATTCGAGATTTTGTTGGCACTAGAGTCACACAGCAAACTGTAAAATTATTACAAAGAGGGCTTGAGCCAGACGCTCTGTAGCTGTCATGCCACTGTCATTTGCTGTTTCGGTAGTTTCAAGCTAAGGATCATTGGAGAGCAGGATGGAGATCTGTTGTGATCTCAGATGAGTCATTTCTGTCTTGGTGCCAATGCTGACCATATGTTGGTTAGCTGGAGGTCAGGTGAGCGCTTGGAATCAAGCTGCGGCATAGATACGTTAGAATATGGTATGGGAAGCAATTTCCTATGATAACAGAAGCATCATCGTCGTTATCCCACACACCTTGAGAGCAAATATATTCTTGAGACTGGTGATTGCACCAGTTGTGCTACCGTGCTTAAGCAATATTCCAGGGGCATTTTCCTTCAGGATAACGCTCATTCCCATACCGCTGCCCTATTATACTCTACACAAGATTCGACATGTTACTTACATGTCCTGTGAGATCACTCGTTCTTTCTCCTTTCGAGCATGTATGGAACATATCTAGACGACAAATTCAGCGACTTCCACAACCAGCATGGACGGTTGCTGATTTGATTGGCCAAATGCAACAATCATGAACCTCCATCTCTTAAAATAACAACAGCACCTGTATCATTACTTTCATACGCATTACATTTCATACGCATTTGGCATGCTTGCATTCACCATCGTGTCGACTACAGCGGTTATTAGTGTGCCACCATTTCACATTTGAAATGGCTTTTCTCCCTCATACTTTAACTTGTGACCTTGGAATATTAATCAAATAAATACATTATTTAAACAAATTCTTTGTCTACATTTCATTCCCCTAAACTGATTTCTTTTGACGCTGAAACATCATTTTCCATTAATATATTTACCACAGTAGAGTTCCCAACACATAGGAGTAGCGACTTTGCAAATGTTTGGAAACAACTAATGTGCTGTGAGTGCTAGGAAAAGGAATTGTTCATAGTTATATTATGCTGCATAGTATGCCAGAATCCTTTAATTTCTTACACTCGTGTTTTACGAATAAAATTAAAATGTCAAAATCTTTTACTTTCATAGGTACGAGAGAGTACTATTTAATGTAAAATATATTTCGCATTGATTTATTTAATATATAACGCTTTGCACTGCACATTGCTATTATACACAGTGCATAGTATTACTCATAAGACTTTAATTTTCAATTATAAAAATTAACTTTTAATTTATTTAATAATGTCTTATTTACATAAATATAATATCTTATTTGAATAATTTATAAATTAAGCTTAATTATGCATGTTGTACGAATATCCTATTTTGAGTAGTGTCCGCTGTTATGATTCACCGCGATAAATCCTGGATCATATTGCTCATGGATACGGGGACATTATTGCTTGAAGGAAACACAGAGAATCGAGCAACTAAAATCTCATTTCTTAACCCCCCTTAAGTTTTATACCTAATTCCATGTGATTAAACAATGATTTGAAAATACGATTTTGTAATCTGTTCTTTAAAATGAAGAAATGCATCATTCAGCATTTGAATGAAGATATCAAATCTCCGAGATTTGTTTTACTGATATGATTTAGCTCATCAAAATAAAAATTTGATAACTAATAAGAATCCTCCTCTTTTATTGACGTGGCACCTCGAGAATGAATAGACACGTTTATCTGCTTCTTTAGCGTGTTATCTAAGAACCCAACAAGAACGTGGAAATCATGACGACGGCAGCTGTGATGCCATTGCAAAAAATTAAATGCATTTGACCTTCAGTTTCGATTCTTCTTTCGCATATCAGTTAATCAAGAAGCACTTGGAGTAATGAAATTTTTATCCAAAGTATTGCAAATTATGATGAAAATATTTCGATGCTTCTGTCTTCTGGTGCTACTGAGCTTTACTGAGTAGTTTGTGACAATCTTTTAATTTTTCAGGTTCTTCCAAATATATAACGAAAGAAAGTTCCATAAAATTTATATTTAAAATGCTTTCAACTGACGATTAATTTCAAAATTAGTCAGTGAAACGTTAATTTACAGCATACATATTTTAATCAAACAATATCCATTTTGCTTAAAGATTTTAACTTTCTGATATGATAAAAGAATAAGAAAACAAAAGGACTATCAGAGTAAGGAAGAAATAATATAACTGAATGATACTGAATTGTGTTATTTGAATAAATATTGTTGCGAGCTTTTGGCACCAGATAATATCCTTAGGTAAGCAGGAAGAAACTGAAAATTTATTTATAAAATTTAACCATACAAAGCGAAATAAATAGCTCTAAACAGCTCAAAGAGAATGTGGATTTTAAGCAGTTCTTTCTTAGCATAAGAAAATATCACCAAGAAATATCCTCAGTTCCCAAAATTATTCGCAGAGTAAACTCTAAATCGCAATTTAGCTAGCTAGCTTTTCAACCACTAAATCTTGCAGCTAATTTACAAATAAATCATATCAGCTCTCGGAACCGTCGTATTTATATAGTGTAAAACAGGCAAGATTCCAGGATTTCGGAAACTTCGGGAAAAACTGGTCGTGTGACTTGAAAATGTGTTCCCGAATCTTCTAGAAAGTCGCCTAGTTCCAGAAAATATTGATAAAAATTGTCCTTTATATCCATCAAGAGCATACTTCACATTGCCCATATTTCGCATTCTACTTGAGCTATTTTTAAAGATGAAAAGTTGTTGAGCTCAAAATTGAAGGATTTACAATTATACATAAGAAATAAACAATTATATGCAAAACATGCGGCCACACATTTAGTTAATACATACAAACTAAACCCTAAAATTTTCATTCTGAAAACAGCAAATAAATAAAATATCACATAGCATAGTAATACACAAAAATAAAAGAGAATAAAATGAAAGGTTTAAATACTCGTACTTACAAAAAATTGTCAACAATATGTTTTCATAAACTAGGATAATAGTAATACTAAACGCAATTTAGTTCCCTATCGTTTAAATGATATAAATATTTAAGAAAAACTATTTCAATTACCTTTATTGCTGATGAATTTTAAAACCGGTGTTTTAAAAGTTTCACTTTGATTTTATCTCAAACATCCTTTTTGAAACACTTATTACGTTAAACGTTCCAAAATCCTTTCTCAGCATTGTTTATTAAAATTCAGTTTGAACTGTAACTCTTTCCTTTACATGGAAACGTTTGCTTATTGTTTGTACAAGGTTTAAAATCAAGTCATTGCACTTTTATTTTATTTTAGAAAGAACCGTTCCAAACTCAAGACATGTGCAACTCTAGGGATTGAGATGTGTCCGACTGCAACGAAGGAAGATGGGAGATAATGGTCAACGTTTACAGCATCATTCAATTACTGTGAATCGATATTCCTATATACAAGGCAATATAAGTGCAATAATTATCAGTTATATTCAAGGATTATGAATCGATTACAAAAATCATTGATGTGTTGAACATGGATACAGATAAATGCCTGAAAATTTGAAGTTTCCTTAAATTTCAATCCTAGATATTATTTTCAATTACAAAGCTTCTCAAAAAAAGGTAAAATATTTTACGAGAATAAATTTAGATCTGGGGATAGAAGAAATCTCTGAATACAAAATTTAACTTCCGCCATATGTATCCCAAAGAGAAAAATACTTCATCTATAATACTCATTATGCTTCATAAATTAAGTATAAAAAACTCATGTCTAAATTAGTTTTAACTCCAACGGATAAACTCTCGTCGCATTACAACTTATAACCTTCCTAAGAACGACACTACTAAGTAATAACTAAAGCATGTTTAATTATACACAGTTGTTGTTGCTGATGCTCACTTGTCTGATGTATAGTCAAAGCAAGCCCGCGAAATTCTTTGTGGCAAGGAGAGTAAGATTACGCCTGTCGCTGGCCACAGCATTGAGCACCTTACAGGTCACATTGCGATTTAGCTCGGTTGCGCCCCAATTTTGATGGGAGCAACCAGGGGGCACGAATCCGACGGTCTCTCGCCCCTCTTCCCATACCACCATCCGCCTGAGCCGGGCCCTTCGTCACGGCAGTCAGCGACGCTAAGCTATATCGGTTGGGCGGCAGTTATACACAGTAACTGTCTTAAAAATCTTTACTACTTGCATGTTTGGTAAGCACCATTTAAAATTTAAGCCAGATAACAGCGTAGAAACAAGGCCTGATGATGATCACAGCTATGAGCTAACCACCGTATTTGGCTTTGACAAGAAATTAATTTGCGCCTAATTCTTAATTTCGAACTTATTTCAAACAATAAGCCAAATAACAGCGTAGAAACAAGGCTTGATGATGATCACGACTATGAGCTAACCACCGTATTTTACTTCGACAAGAAATTAATTTGCACCCTGTTAGGCAAGTCACATCGAGCAATTATTACGGAAAACACAGATAAGAAATTAAAACTGATTAGTTAACTACTTTGGTATAAAAACTTACGTGTCAGCAATAGGTTCACACAATGAAGTGATTTAGCTTATGAGGATTGGTTATTTACTTGAACATGGCAAAGCAAGCAGGAACTATCTGCCTAAGGGGAGGGATGCCTTCTCTGAGGGTTTTCTAAAGGAATCTGTCTCGTTTTCAAACTGTACATTTTGGAAAACCACAAAACCCAACAGTGCCGACAGCCCACTCTCTTGGGTTCGATCTCAAAACGAACTACGAATGCCCCCCCGGTTGGGGCTTAATTTACTGAATATAAAGACATACTTATTAACAATAAGTTCGTGAGCCACCCAGACATGAAAGTGGTTAATGACTTCGACTGCCGTACCGAAAAGCCCGGGTTCGAATCTTGGAGAAGAGCATGCATGTAAATTATCATAAGGGGGCAACGGTGGCCCACCTATTACGTGCCTCCATAATTAAAGTGATAACCGCGTCTGGCCGTAGTAGTGGCCTTCACCTATAATGGCTAGTGCCCACCATTTGGGGGGGAAGTATCATTAAGAGATGGTTTTCATTAAATATGTAATGGGATTTCGATTAGCCATCAGTCTCAAAAACCTTTCTCTGTCGCGTAATAGGCCCTTTACATATACGAGCAAATCGATTAAAAAGATTGATTTTTAGTATGGTACGTTGTGTAGTATGGATAAAAATCGACAATAGAATATATAATTGGTCTTGTTAATTACCTAGCTTGCGTTCTATCATGTATTTTTAAAATTTATTTTTCAAAATAAATCCAAAACTGTCTTGAACCATAAAATAGCAAATATCTTTTATATCGATTTAATTTCAAATGGAATATAAAATTTGTATTTTTTACTTAATAAAATAACAAAATAATTTACATATAAATATATATGTGGGGGGGGGGTAATTTAGTACGCAACCCTGCGTACTAATCAGTTTTTTACTTGCAATTAGCTACTATGTAATTAAAATAACAACACCCAATTGAACCATATGGAACCTCTAAAAAATTTCCACCGAAAAAATGCAATACTTTAGACACATCAGTAACATGAGGGAGTAACACATGTAAAACAAAAAATTTTCAGACATTGTTTTGATTTGATAAAGTTACAGGCTGTCCTATTAATATGTCAACGAGCCAATACACTACTAAATTTTACAGACCCACCAGCGGCTGAAAGGTAAAGTCGCTGAGCACTGGTAGTTCGGTGCGCAGTTCGAATCCCTAGAACGGGCTGGCTGAATGGACGTTTTCATTGTTTCCGCCCTGTGTAACGGGTATACGATCCAGTTTTCCTTAGAACGTCCTTGACGAAGAATCCTTTCCCTTAGGCAGATAGTCCTCCAGGCTTTGCCGTAATCATATAACCGAAGTAGACAGACTTTCTGACTATGCAACTAAACTTTCTGACAGAATAATATATCTGTTGTTCATCACTAACTGAATCAGAGTGAGGAGGAAAAATAATCATTTCGGAGTCATCAGTTTCTTCACCAGAGAGAGAATTGATTTATTTAAAAGCCTTCTCTGCAGTTAGAAATTTTCTAGCCATTTTACGCATGTTTAACTTTTAAATGCAGTTAAAATTTTCACGAAGTAAGTGATCTGCTTTAGAAAAAAGCGATTCTGGAGATTATTTCTCCCATAAGAACAAGCGTATACGCAGTTCTATAAAGGTTTCATCTGACGTCACAGCTTTGAATTCCTCCATTAGGATCCAAGTCAAAACGAAGCTGTCCACCACTAATTTCTATTTAGAATGTTTATCTGTTTTACACAAAAGTAATACCTGCTTCTACTATTGCCAAAGAAACATCACACAGATGAATCTTCTTTTACTCGGAAACCCTATTTAGGAGGTTGTGTGATATTTTACTTTTAGAAAGTAACACAAAATAAACCTACTGAAAATTCTATAATAATCTCTTCCGTAATCCTTCCATATGACATATTAATATCATTGTATTAATAGTAATTGTTCAGAATTGATTTGAAGGAATGCGAATGAGGGAAGTCATGAGAGAAAAAAATTTGGGAATCAGACCATTGTCCTGTTTACAGAACAGGATGCCTATGAAATACACAGTCCAGTCACATTAATGTGACCATCTGTCAAAAGCCAGAATAACCACCTTTCGCAGAGCGGACTGCTGCGAGACGTGCAGGAAGAGAGTCACATAGGTCCCTGAAGGTGTTCTCTGGGATGTTGAGCCATGCCGACTCTAATGCCGTGGCCAGCTGCGCTAGATTACGCGGTTGAGAATCCATGGCGCGAACAACTCGATCGAGATGGTCCCACAGATGCTCGATTGGGTTTAAGTCAGGTGAGTTTGCTGGCCAGGGGAGGACGGTAAACTCATCCTGGTGCTCTTCGAACCACGCACGTACACTGGCAGCTGTATGGCACCTCGCATTGTCCTGCTGGAAGATGCCATCATCCTGAGGAAAAACAATGCGCATGTAGGGGTGAACATGGTCCGCAAGGACAGATGCGTACTTGTATTGATCCATTGTGCCTTCCACAATGATCAGTGAACCTAGAGAATGCCAGGAAAACATTCCCCAGACCATAATGCTCCCGCCTCCAGCTTGGACCGTTCCGGCAATGGTTGCAGGGTGGTTCCTTTCAGAGGTTTCACGCCTTATACGCCAACGTCCATCTGTCCGATGGAGCATAAAACGCGATTCATCCGAAAACGCAACCTGTCGCCACTCAGTGGACGTCCAGCTGCTGTACTGGCGTGCAAATTCTAGCCTTCGCCGTCGATGAACAGCAGTCAGCATAGGTGCACGAACCAGGCGTCTGCTTCGGAGGCCCAGACGCAGCAATGTTCGCTGAATAGTACTTTGGGAGACACTTTTGGTAGCCCCTTGGTTCATTTTGGTGGTCAGTTGCTCAACGGTAGCCCGTCTATCTGCCCGAACGCATCTCCGCAACCGTCGCTCGCCTCTGTCATCTATGGCCCGTGGTGCACCACATTTGCCACGTCGCTGATTTTGGACAGTCCCATTTTGCCATGCACGGTACACTTTTACCACGGCGGCACGCGAACAGTTCACAAACTCAGCCGTTTCGGAAATGCTTCCACCCTTGGCCCGAAAGCCAATGATCATGCCCTTTTGGAAGTCGGATAAATCGCTTCGTTTCTGCATTACGCCAACGATTGAAATGTTTTCCGAAGCCCTCACACACCCTTTATATACGCTCAACTGCACTGTGCTGCCACCTGCCTTCTGTGATTGGTTATTTAACTCTGACATGGAAAGTACGTGGTGGTCACATTAATGTGACTGGACTGTGTACTTGAAAAAGGTAATTCTTGTCATGAATTTTTTTATTTCTACAAATAGTACTGTAAATGTGCTAGCAGAAATGTTTACATCTGTTCAGAAAAAATATACACAGTCCAGTCACATTAATGTGACCACCACGTACTTTCCATGTCAGAGTTAAATAACCAATCACAGAAGGCAGGTGGCAGCACAGTGCAGTTGAGCGTATATAAAGGGTGTGTGAGGGCTTCGGAAAACATTTCAATCGTTGGCGTAATGCAGAAACGAAGCGATTTATCCGACTTCCAAAAGGGCATGATCATTGGCTTTCGGGCCAAGGGTGGAAGCATTTCCGAAACGGCTGAGTTTGTGAACTGTTCGCGTGCCGCCGTGGTAAAAGTGTACCGTGCATGGCAAAATGGGACTGTCCAAAATCAGCGACGTGGCAAATGTGGTGCACCACGGGCCATAGATGACAGAGGCGAACGACGGTTGCGGAGATGCGTTCGGGCAGATAGACGGGCTACCGTTGAGCAACTGACCACCAAAATGAACCAAGGGGCTACCAAAAGTGTCTCCCAAAGTACTATTCAGCGAACATTGCTGCGTCTGGGCCTCCGAAGCAGACGCCTGGTTCGTGCACCTATGCTGACTGCTGTTCATCGACGGCGAAGGCTAGAATTTGCACGCCAGTACAGCAGCTGGACGTCCACTGAGTGGCGACAGGTTGCGTTTTCGGATGAATCGCGTTTTATGCTCCATCGGACAGATGGACGTTGGCGTATAAGGCGTGAAACCTCTGAAAGGAACCACCCTGCAACCATTGCCGGAACGGTCCAAGCTGGAGGCGGGAGCATTATGGTCTGGGGAATGTTTTCCTGGCATTCTCTAGGTTCACTGATCATTGTGGAAGGCACAATGGATCAATACAAGTACGCATCTGTCCTTGCGGACCATGTTCACCCCTACATGCGCATTGTTTTTCCTCAGGATGATGGCATCTTCCAGCAGGACAATGCGAGGTGCCATACAGCTGCCAGTGTACGTGCGTGGTTCGAAGAGCACCAGGATGAGTTTACCGTCCTCCCCTGGCCAGCAAACTCACCTGACTTAAACCCAATCGAGCATCTGTGGGACCATCTCGATCGAGTTGTTCGCGCCATGGATCCTCAACCGCGTAATCTAGCGCAGCTGGCCACGGCATTAAAGTCGGCATGGCTCAACATCCCAGAGAACACCTTCAGGGACCTATGTGACTCTCTTCCTGCACGTCTCGCAGCAGTCCGCTCTGCGAAAGGTGGTTATTCTGGCTTTTGACAGATGGTCACATTAATGTGACTGGACTGTGTAGATTTTTAATTCTAAATAACAGCTCAAAAATAAATCATTTTAAAGGGTCATTTTAAAGTCATTTTTTAATGAAATTAGTTGAGACAGGTAAATTTTTTAGCCTGCATATGGAACTTAACATCCATTTCAATGGAGTTCAGCAAAGGTTTACCTATTTGTTGACTTTTCTTTTCCATGTAATGAACCTTAATTGGGCCTTCCTATATTTAGGACAGTGGTCCGATATGGGTTAAGTCCGGACAAAGTATTCTGCTGAAATGTCATGTACTGTTTGTTACCTAAAGTTTTACAAATAGCCGTACAGATTATTTATAAGTAATATGATATACCGTGACCACAGAAATCACTCTGTACTTCTGGCGGAAATCTTTCTTAAACAATTTTATTTGACAGTATGGTACTGTATTCTTTAAAAGAATATATTAACCTTTTTTATTTTCCAAAGATGCTTAAAAAATAAATTTAATTTTACAATAAAGTTCATTTTAAATTACAATTTCATTTTTGCATTTATTTTTAGTCTAAAGGGGCAATTTGCCCAGAAGGATTATTAATTTCATTTTAGCATTTTGCGTCGATTCTCTGTAAATGTTGATTTTATTTTCAAATTGTTGCCACCAGATAGTAGAGCCCTGTATTATATTTTAAAAAATTAAATTATGAAGAATCTGTATTAATATCTGTATGTTTCTCCCGTTGTGATAAAACAGCAGTGCTTAGAGCCATCTAATTTTGAATAATGTACGTTTCCACCCGAATATAGCCATCTGGAAGCCCAAATTTGAAATTTGTTTTATTATCGATTTCATATTTTGTAAAACTATAACGAATTTTTGATTAACAGACTCGAGGATTTCAAAGCGAGCAATGGCAACGTTGTACAGAAAAAACATTTTTATCTCCAGCGCGTGAGACTGTGTATAGGAAATTCTACAGGTATGGTCAGTTTAAAATTATTTTGCGATATTGTTCTTTAACTGAATTTTATGGTTTAAGTGCGAAGAACATGATATTTTATAAGGTATTTCTCCCGCCTTCTTCGCATGCCTTCGTGGTGTAGTGGTCTGCATGCTCGACGCGTAACCGAGAGGTCCGAGGTTCGATTCCCGGCGAAGGCGTTGCTCATTTTTCATTTCACCTGATTCCCAAATAACCTAATGTCTCTACAATTTAATAAATAACGTAACACACAAAACGTTAAAAGCGCCGCTTTGGACATAATGTAAAATCTGAAAGCTTTCAGATTTTTTTTCTTTCGTATTTTTTACTCTTTATTTTTTGATAGATGCATGTAATAAACTTTCTTGACAGCTACCGGTTAATGGAAACTCATTGTTGAAAGAAAGACGGATAATCAATTCTCGAATATAATGAAGTAATATTGCTTAGGTAGTATATGGTTCTTACATTATTGCATTTCAATAAACGTTTTATGCATTATCTGCCTATGAGAGTATTTAATGCTAGCTAACTAGTATAATGGTATAAGTGTAAAAGGATTTTAAGACACAGTAATTTCCATTGAACAACTGTTACTTTGCAAAATGAAAGATTTCGACGTTAAGCTTTTCTTAATTGTACAGAATTCCTTAGAATTTTCTCTTCAGCTGCCTTGATTGGGATTTAGCATTACAACAAAAAAATTAATAATAACAAATATTTTTTCCTTTCTTTATATTTCGTTCTAATAATTACATACAGAAGAATATGGTCTTGCATTCTATTTAATTTTCTTCCTATTCTTTCGTCCTCGTCTCATAACCCTGACCGGCTATCTTCTATATAAATCGATACCCAGCATTTGCCATTTTCCTCGGCAGAACCATCTAATCATTGCCTGGAACAGAAGCCAAAATTTCATCCTTTTCGACGTTTCTCGAGCCAGTGTACGGCATACAAAAGAGGAAATCATTTTTTCGAGAACAGCGTTCTTTTCAGTTCCGCCTCTGCTACGAGGTCTGAATGATATAAATTGAGTTAGGTCATAGAAAACAGGTTATTGCTATCCATTCTTTTGCATCAAAATTAACAGCTACATAATTTTATGATTCCCATTTTAATTTTAACACAAATGATTCTTCAGATCCATAGTTTCTTGATATCTTAATCTTTTGTTAATAAATCAATTGAAATTAATGCACTTGAGAGTTTTAATTAGTGATAATGAATATTGAAATCTCTTGAATCCAAATCCTAAGAATATTTCGAGTCTTAAATCTCCGAATGCTCCGTATAAGACTAATAGAAAGAACAAAGGAAAAATCTTTTACTTAATAATTAAAAATTTTTAGCTAAAGCAAAGTTTTTGGAAAGAGAAAACACCATTATGTTAAAAGTTTCTCATTAAAAATTAGGTAAAACAGCTACGCTATTTTGGCATCGACTTTAAATATCATTTCTCTCGATTTCGAAGGTGATCAGATAGATCTCTCTTCTTCTTCAGAAAAAAAAATCTGCAAATTTTATGCAAAAATTCCGCAGAAATTTTTCTTCTGAAGAAGAGAGACCGATTTTCGATCGCCTTCAAAATCGATGGAATTTTATTTAAAATATCCACGAAATTAAGGTTGGTGTTTTGCGCTAGCGATGGCCCACCTATTAGGTACCCCGATAACAAAGTGGCCACCGCCTATAATCGCTAGTGCCCACCAATGGGAAAGAAAAGTTGCTGTTATGCTTATTTTTAAGTACATTTATAACGAAGATTTAAGTGAAATTTACTAAAAAACTACATATTTAAAACTCTTGAATTTTAAGGCTCATATTCCAAGCAAAACTTGGCAAGATATATTCAAGTAATAATTTAATTATTTTAGATGTTTCTCGAATCGTTTTCAACCCAAACAAAAATAGAAAGGGGTTACTTCAAGTGATACACAGATAAGCATTTATAAGATACTTTTCCCTTCCTTTCTGCGTTCCTTCGTGGTGTAACTGAAACCATACTCGATGCGTATTCGAGAGAGCTAGAGATCGAATCCAGCCGAGAGCACTGTACATTTTTTACGTTTCTGCTTCTATATAACTTAATCATTCTATACATTTAACTACAAAATACCTAATTCTAAGACAGATAACCTTTCTGTGTTTTATTGTGGTAAGTTAAATAAATTAAAAAAAAGATACGTATACTGCGCAAAAAAAATGGGGACAGTTCTATATCTCCCGTTCTACTTGGCCGATTGACGAAATTCATATTATGTTTTTCATGTCTTGAAAGCCCGACTTAGGATATATATTATATAGCATTGTTCTAATGTAGGTATTTTGATACAAAATTGAACTTTTTCTGAAAAGACATGACATTGTTTTCCATATTTCGATTATACGACTCAAAATATGCCTAAATATTAAGTTTATAAAATTTGATGCGAAATTTACGGAGAAGTTCAAAAATTTATCTTGGCGCATTTTTTCAGTTGCGCCAAGAATAATTTACTCGGCGAAATTTTTAATTTATAGCAACCTATTTTCCTTTCCTTTTCTTCATTGTACACGAGAGGAAACAAGGTCACCGTTCGTACTTTCAAATAATTTTAACAAAGTGCGTAAACGATATTTGGCGTTACTATCGCTTATAACGAATATTCCAAACTTCAAAACGCGCCAAAATGTAAATTAATGTATATCGTAGAGAATTTTGAAAAACAACGCTGTATTTTTTTGCAGGTGTGCCTTGAAATACATCTACTTTAAGATGATTTTGATACTTTAAGATAATTTTGCATAATACAAAAAAGTTTTCGAAAAATTTATAAAAAGTGGTTAAAAATGCAAATTTAAAAAATAAATCATAAATAATGTGCGAATTATATTTGGATTAAGCCTAAATTTCGAATTCTGGAAGTAGGAATCAAGTAAGTTTAATAATAATAATAAAGATATTAATAAATATATATAAATTCAATTAAACATTGAGGAGCTAAAATTTTGAGAACTAATTATTTAAAACTACTCGTTCGATTTTTACAAAACTTGGCAGTTTGGCATAATTTGAGTTGTAGAAACGAAATATGGAAAACAATTGGCATGTCATTTTAGAAAACGTCCGATTTTGGGTCAAAATACCTATATTAGAACAATGCTATATATAAAAATCTAATACATATCCTAAGTCGCGCTTTCCAGCCATGAAAAACGCAAGTTGAGTTTCGTCAATCGGCCCAGCAGAACGAGAAATATGTAACTGGTTCCCCCCCCCCGCAGTTTACATTGTTCTTCAAATGTTTAGTTATGGGTAAGTGTACTGCTCTAACTTGAAAGATAATTGAAAATTTTTGTTCTGCGGGAAATGGAACAGAAATTGGAAATGTCCTAGGAAGCATAGATGATTCGATGATAATAAAAAATAACACAAAAATGAAAAGTGGAAAATGGAAAATGTATAAAATGGACAGGTAATGTATGATGCTTATCACTTCAGAAAATTCACTTCTTTACATTAGTTCACATTAATTGTAAAGTCTGTTTTTAGCTTTAAATCATATTCACGCTGAACAAGAACTCTGCATCCCTTACTTAATGTGGGAACAGAAAAAACGCTTTTGTATTTACCCTACCAACCTAATAAAATTTCATTCTTCGTACCAAAACTTCGAAAAATATTTGAAGAGCGCATAAAAGGAAATGGATTTATTTCTGTTCAAAGAGAGCATGAGAGCTGAAAAAATTCATCGTCCATTTTTAGATAAATGTATAAACTTTCTTACATTTTCGTGCGACAAGAAATCCGAAGGATTGGTTGGTAAAATTTATGACTATGTATATCTGGGATGTATGATGGGAGTGCCCGGTCAAACGAAATTGTGTCGGAAACAAATTCAGGAGCATTAGCTATTTGCTTTCTTATAAATTCCAGTTTCATATCTGTAAAGATCTTCTTTTCATAACTTCTGTTATTCAGCTGAAATGCTCGCATGACATGGACAAATTCAAAAAGGACTCAAATTTTGTGCTTATCACAGCAGAGTGAAGCAAATGCATTCGAGATTGTAATGCAGTCTTTCTGCCAGTTTGACAAATGATTTATAGAGAAATTAGCCATTTATATATTCAAAATAATTTCGATACTAATAAACCGTCCACACTCACTTGCCTTTTCTCAGACATTACTCGAGAAACTTATATTTTTAAAAGACTCAAAAATGGTTATAAACCCACATAAAAAAAGAGAAAAGAAAATCTGAAAGCTTTCGGATTTTATATTGCGCCCAGAAGGACTTTTTTTTAACGTTTTGTGTATTACCTTTTATTTATTAAATATCACGTTCTTCGCACTTAAGCCATAAAATTTGTTCAACAGCAATATCGAACAATAATTTTAAAACGAGCATATCTTTAGAATTTCTGATACACAGTCTCGCGCGCTGGAGAAAAATTTTTTTTCTTCGTACAGTGCTGCCCTTGCTCACTTTGAAATCACTGAGTTTGTTAACCAGAAATTCGTTAAAGTGTTACGAAATATGAAATCGGTAATAAAACAAATTCCAAATTCCAAATTAGGGCTTCCAGATGCCCATATTCAGTGGAGGATTACGTTATTCAAAATTGGATGGCTCTAGGTGCCGTTGTTTTATCACAATGCGAGACACATACATACATTTGTGCAGATTTTTCATTATTTAATTTCTTTAAATATAACACAGGGCGATAATATTTGGTGGCAACACTTTGAAAAGTAAAACGGACATTTAAAATTTTCAACGCAAAATGCCAAAACGAAATTAATAGCTCTTCTGGGCTAACGCCCTTTGGGCTAAAAATGTTACTACTATACATCTTCGACTGCACAATTTCCGAATATATAACAGAAACATGAATGCTAATAGAAATTAGGTTGCAAAGTGACTTGAATTTGAAGAAAATTTCTCATTAGCTATTGGTGCCGTGAAGCCCGTATCTCTGAAATAATATAATACTTCTATATGCGTAAAAATATTATTCATTAGCACAGTCCTCCTCAAACGTTTTACTTTGGTAAAATTCTTAAAATTATTTTCAACTATCCAATCTACCTTTTCACAAAAGCATTGAAACAGCAACTCACTGAACATCATTGAGATTAGGAAATTTCAATTGCAGTCGGTAATACTTCCAACACAATATAATTTTCTAATGACCAGATTATTTTAATTTATTATTCAATTGTTTATTAGATTTAACCTTGCTTTAAAACTGTACGGTTTAATGCAGCTTAGTTTTATGTTTTCCTAACATATAAAAAGCTCTTTCAGTGCTTTTCTAACATTTCGCTCGGATAACCTTCGAGGTCGAAAATAAATCTTTTGCCTATCTCCTCGGCAAAAGATATTTCATTTAGTTCCAAATTATTGCAGTGCGTGGCTTATTTGTGTAATAAGGTAAGGTTGCTCTCTTCCAAACTTTTATGTTATCTATTTCGTCAAGTTTGACTATCTTGTTGACACTGACAGCGTCTCCTGATAGAAGATGATGTTTCCTGATGTTTTTTCATGATTCGGCGTGAAGTTGAAGGGCACATCTTGCAGACCGGCTGTTCAGTCAACGGTGTCCTAAAGATGTTAAAATGAAAAATAAATGACTAAAAAGCATCTGTGCTTCATAGTAAAATTTTGATACTTTCGATGGCAACAATTTACATTAAAGTTTATATCATATCGTTAACATAGTGTAAGGTGTATGTTAATTTTATAACAGTTATTTTTAATTTTGCAACTCTTTCCTTTCAGTTCTTGTTTCCTACTTCCAACTCCCTACCAGAATGAGTTTTCAGAATCGCGTTGAATGCAAATGAGTTAGAAGTAGTATTTAAAGGTATCAGGACTTAGTGTTCTGTGCATCATTTTTGGAAACATAAATACAGTCTGTAATCGGGTTCTTATCCTCAAGTTCTAAGTCCTGAAGTGGAACAGTGAGCTGATGAAATGTAAGCTTTGTTCTGATGTACTTCTGGGCTGGATAGTAACTGCACGTGAAGGGATTTGAAATCCTCTTTTATTCAATCACTAATTAATTACAAACTTCCCAACTCGGAAGCGATACAGAAAGTAAAAGACCGCACTTGGGTCGAACTTAACAATCAAATAAATTTAAATACGAAACCTAAAATAGAAATTAAATCAAACTTTGCTTCGCAGAGCGATTCGCGGAAGTTGGCCTCTACCTGAAAGGGTGCGTAGAAAGATATACTAATACTAGCGCACTTCAAATTGTTTTACAATGCAATCACGTAGTAAGCACTATGGCTTATAAATTTAAACTGCTAGCTGGTCAGACGAACGTTGAGCCGAGTGGCCGTGATCTGAGACTAAAACTCTCTCACAATAAGAGGTTTCTACCTCTGGCTTAAATAGTACTTGGCCGTACTTCGAAATTAGCATAACCTGAAACCGCGCGCTTCTTCTGACGGGAAGTTGAAGCAGAGAGGAGATAGACAGATTTAAATTAAAATAAAACTTGGTTAGTTTAACTAAAACCTTACAAAGGAAATTCATCTTACCTCGAAACAGACTAGACTGCTTAGGAGTTCTTAGTGGAGCGTGTTTGCCTTCTGTCTACTTCGTTTTTGAATATATTACCCTCGGCCCGTTGATAATCGCCGGCTAGTTTAAATTAACCCGCGGGAAGGCGCGTGGGGTGTATTATACCCCACCCCTACAAAATAGTGGAATATTCCCAACTTATGAAATCGCAATTTTGTGCCCCTTTCAGTAGCTGAGTTTCTAGTAGTATATGACCTTCAGATCCAGTTTACTGTTGCATATGTGTTTCAGAAAAATATTTATTGGCATTTGTTGGAACTGGGGTATGACACACCCCACGCGCATGTCCACGTAAGTGTTTTCCTGGCGGAATATTTATTTCAGAAATTAAATTCTAGAGTATAACAATAAATCTTTCTACTCGCAAGGGATTTTAAAGTAGCTAAAATTATATTTTTAAAGATTTTTTTAGTGCATTATGGCAAAAAGAATGAGTCCCTATGAATTAGAGATGCAACGGCTGCGAGATTTATTAGAAACTGTTGAAAGTGATGAAGATTGCATTTCGGAAATTGAAAGTGATACTGACATTGAAATATTTAGTGAATATAATACAGATACAGAAGAAGATGATGAACTGGATAATACTAAAGATGATGATGATTCTGATGATTTTGTTGGAAAAGATGGAAAAACGGTGTGGAAAAAAAAAGAAATTCAGGCAAAATGTAAGAGTTCGTTCGCATAATATTGACTCATCTTCCAGGACCTGTAAGAGAAGCCAGTAATGTGACTGATCCCTTTAGTAGTTGGAATATTCTTATTGATAATAGTATATTGTCAATAATTGTAGAATGTACGAATTTATATATTTCTGAGATAGTTTTACATTATAACCGTGAAAGAGATGCAAAACCTACTGACGTGGTCGAGATGAAAGCAGTTATAGGACTTTTATACTTATATGGTCTTCACAAGTCATCACATCTCAACGTAAAGGACCTTTGGGCTACTGACGGTACAGGTATTGAAATTTTTCACACAACAATGCCCTATAAGCGATTTTTATTTCTTTTAGGTTGCATGCGTTTCGACAAATTGCTAGATAGGCCACAGAGAAAACTCTTTGATAAATTAGCCGCAATTCGAGATTTCTTTGAAAAATTTATTTCAAATTGCAAAGATTCTTATAATTTAGGTGAGTACGTCACTATTGACGAGAAACTTGAATCCTTTCGAGGCCGATGTGGGTTCCGGCAATATATGCCGAACAAACCAGCAAAATACGGAATCAAGATTTTTGCACTGGTAGACTCAAGAACTTTTTATACTTCTAATATGGAAATATACTGCGGTACACAGCCAGATGGTCCCTTCAAGGTCAGTACTAGTCCATCTGACGTTGTGAAAAGATTAATTCAACCACTGCATAAATCTAGCAGAAACATTACTACAGATAACTGGTATACGAGTTACCCACTAGCTGCGGATCTTCTAAAAGAAAAGCTGACACTTGTAGGAACAATGCGGAAAAACAAAAGGGAAATTCCTCCTACTTTTGTTACTTCTAAGGGAAGGGAAATATTTTCTACACTTTTTGGTTTTGAAAAAGATAAAACATTAATTTCTTATGTTCCTAAAAAAGGAAAAACTGTTCTTATGCTTTCAACATTACATAACGCTTATGCTATAGATGACACTACTGGAGAAAAGAAAAAGCCAGAAATGATATGTTTTTATAATATGACTAAGGGAGCAGTGGATACGGTAGACGAAATGGCAGCAAGTTATTCATTTGCCAGAATAAAAAGGAGATGGCCAATGGTAATTTTTTTTTTCTGCTCTGAATATTGCTGCAATAAATGCTCGAATCATATTGATTTCAACTGCTAATCCACTAACCAGATATAGAAGCAGATGCCTGTTTTTGAAGGACTTAGCATTAGAACTAATTAAAAATCGTATTGAACAAAGATCAGATATTAATACGTTAGCGAGAAATTTACGTACGGCATGCAAACGAAGAGCAGAAGTTTCTACGAATAATTCAAACGAATCTATGAAATTCTAAATAACTAAATATAAAAGATGTGGTGAATGTCCTCGAGCTAAGGATAGAAAAACTCGAATGAGATGTATAAAATGTGAAATCTTTCTTTGCCAAGAACATATTAATGTATTATGTTCAAAGTGTAACCAGATTGTGCATAAGCATTGTGCATTAGAGATGCAACAAAACTTAAAGGTATGATGTCTGTTTTGTTATTATTCTCATTTATTTTTATTTTAGCTCTATGAGCTTAATATTGGAAATTAATTTTTGGTAACCTAAGGTTTATTCAAGTATAATAAATAAGAAAACTGATTTAAAACTAAATAAAACCTTTTTATATCTTATTTTAAATATTGGGGTATGTGAAACCCCACGCGCCCGCTCAAGTAACTTTTCTTGGTGCGCCTTCCGCCGGGTTAAGGGCCAACTGCGTTAGATAATTGCGTCTAACTTCGGCTAAGTCTATTTTAGTTAGTATTAGTTTCTTATTTTCTTAACCTGATAAAAGCCCGAGTGGAGGCTTTCCTGTAAGCCCGAAAAGGGGCCAACTGTTATTATTTCTTTGAGTAAATAAAGAGGTATTTTAATCCTTCTCGAGTGTACGTTATAAGTACTTGGACTCAACGATAAGTCGCTACTTACTTAGTTTACTAATACTTAGTTAAATTATACTTAGTTCACTAATACTTAGTGGCTAATACTTAGTTAGTTCACTAATACTTAGTTAAATTACACTTAGTTCACTAATACTTAGTCGCTAATACTTAGTTAGTTCACTAATACTTAGTTACTATTTAGTCGCTAATACTTAGTTAAATTATATTTAGTTCACTAAAACTTAGTTACTACTTAGTCGCTAATACTTAATTAAATTATACTTAGTTCACTAATACTTAGTTAGTTCACTAATACTTAATTACTACTTAGTTCCTTGACATTTTATCATAGGCAAAGTGGCAAAGGACATTGCAATAGTTAATTAGAGTCTTTTCAGATACTGGAAGACTTTTACGGTAATCTGAACTCCTGAATTCGGCTGTTAAGTCAACGATGTGCTAAAATAAAAATAAGTATTTAAAAAGCATGTGTGCTTCATTATAAGATTTCGATACTTTCGATGGCAACAAGTTACATTAAGTTTATATCATATCATTAATATAGTTAATAAAAGTCTTTTCAAATGCTGTATAACTTTTATGGTAATATCAGCTTACGAATTTCTGTCCCGCTCTTTTATCAGCATTATTGCTTTTAAAAAAGAGAGAGTCTGCAGTTATTACATTATTTTATTTATTTACTAGCTTCGCTCAGGGAGTTAGTTGATATGAGATTGCGTGGTAGTTGGAATAAAAGGAAGAACTTTAAAATATAAGAAGTAACATTTTTTTATTAAAAAAATATTCTATTTACAATACCTGTTTATAAACAACATTTTCCATTTTATTATCCGGGGTACATACCGACAAATTTTTCGAATTTCCTACTCGAGAGCAAGCTACGTATAGCTGACTGTGAAAAAAGTAGGAATCTTTGAGGCTGGTACCGCAGCGTTTTAAAGTTTGTGCTTTCGCTTTTTTAATTGTAAAACTATAGGCCAATTTGATTGAAAATCGCAGTCTTTTAAACTGGAATGGCAGTTCAGTAGATATCAGTGGTATTCTGGAGATAAATACTGTGTGCCTTTTGTCCTTTCCAGTCGTAAGTTCGGCTTCGAGGGTGTTATTCGATAGCTGTTTGACACCATCCTTGTTCCAATACATAGTTTGGGTGAGTTGAGATTTCTGAGTAGTATCATCGGAGATCTAATTTTCAGTCGAAGGCAGTGTAATGGCGTTCCTGGTACTTGCAAAGAGTGTAAAAATTCTGTAAGGAAGTTAACACTTTCTTCAACGTTTACCATCGTGTCAATCGATTTGTATATTCTCTCTTCACCAAGAATTTTCTTTTGAATACTAAAGTCGTTTTCAGTAGTGACTATGCAGAAATCACTGTTGAGTTCAATGAGGCAAGTCGTCTACATTTCACACATAAGAAACTCACTGCTGCTTACACTATTCACTCACTGCATTTCACTGATGAGAAACTGACTTACGAACTCACCATGGATTTTGCTTTATATACTCCGACCAATGGTAGCCCCACCCATACAAAAAAGGCTTCGAGTCGCAATGTCCCAGAACATTCCACAACATTCGAGAGTGTTCTGTAATGTTTCACAATAATCTAGGATGTTCCAGGATTTTCCCGAACGTTCCAGACAATTCCCGAACATTTCACAACATTCCAGAATATTCCGAGATGTTCTGGAATGTTGTGGAATGCTCTCGAATGTTTTAGACTGTTCAAGAAATTTCTAGAGGACGGAACGTCCATCCCTTATATCTTCAAGGGCACTCCCTCCGAGTAAAAACGGGAACCTTCTTCATGGATGGGACATAAAGGGCTACCACACTATATAACTCTCTTGATCGTACCGGGACTCATTCCTGAGTTTTAGCAGCAAGCACATTGTACGCTTTTATAATATATATATTGATTTTGACTTTGTTTAAATGATTAAGACTCGGAAAAGAATTTCGGCGAAATAGTTAATTGCATATATGACACAGCGTTAAATGTATTTACTGTAAATGTTCTCACGTTTAAATGTATATACAAGCTTGTTTTCCTTAAATCCTTCATGAAAGCATCACTCGTTTAGGAAAATAGTCCACATGTTCTTTGCCGTAGCTAATTTACCAAAAAAACACATAACCATGAAAACTTTTTATTAAAAGCAAAAGTATGTATTCTTCTTGTTTAAAATAAAAAGGAATAATTTATATGATTTTTAGAACCGTTTTTTAGCGAAGCCCGGATAGTTTCTGAAATCCGAACCTTTTCGCTCGCAGTTTACTTTATTTACCAATCCCTTGTAAAAAATTGATTCCTTTTAAGTCTGTCATCGGTCTGAATTTCCCCCCCCCTTTTTTCTTTTAACGGTTTGGTTGTTGTAAGGAAAATTGGTTTGACTGAAACCGATTCGGAAAGAATAATGGGTTTGATATGCACTCATGTCCATAAATTAAGGATAATGCAAAATCAGGCAAAGGAAGATTTAGAAGCAAAACAAATTTGACTTATTTGTAAAGCTTATCTATTAAACAACAGGTAAAGAGCAAAAAAAGATGCTATATGTTTGATATTATTAAAAAAATCAGCGATTTTTTCTCCCTAGAGCAAATTACAAAAGAAACTATTTACAAGAAACCAATATTACATGGTTGGTATAATTGTTAATACATTGTATGTCTCCCAGACGATGCAATACAGTCCGTACAACGCCTAGGCATGCTGAATATCAAATTATCGATCTGATCTTGGGAGATATTACACTCAAAAAGCAATGCTCTCCGAAGTTCCGGTAGACATGTAGGAGAATGTTGACGGGCTGCAACTCGTCGGCCAAGCATGTCCCACACGTGCTCTACTGGATTCAAATTCGGTGAGAATGCTGGCCAGTCCATACGTGTGATATCCTCCGATTGAAGGCATTCGATTACGATGTTTGCACGGTGAGGATGGGCGTTGTCATCCATAAACACAAATTGTGCGCCCATGGCGTCCTGAAACAAACGTACGTCTTGTTCCAGAATGACGTCCCGATAGATTTCGCTTGTCATGGTTCCAATTTGAACATGCAGGTCAGTTCTAGAACCCAGAATAATTCCACCTCAAACGAGCACTCCTGCACCACCGTAACGGTGTCGTTCAATGATGTTTTCTTGGTGGTAACGGGTACCTGGAGCTCATCTTATGAAAGTCCGGCGAGAATCAGACTACAAGCTAAACCCGGACTCGTCGGAAAACGTCACACAAGCCCACTGTTGCGGTGTCCACAATGCATGCTCTCTACTCCAGGCTAACCGCAGGCGACAGTGAGTTGCAGTAAGTGGAACGCATCTGACAGGTCTACGAGCATATAGACCAATCTGCCCTAAGCGTCTGTACACGGTCTGCCTTGAAATTGTCGTACCAGTGGCTGAAGAGAGCTGACGAGACAGGTCTGAGGCTGTGCTCCGCCTGTTTCTTTTGGCAGTAACTGCCAAATACCAGTCCTCATTCGGCGATGTAACTCTGGGGCGACCTGTGTTCTAACGTCTACTCGCATTACCATCATCTTGGAACCGTTGCCAAAGCCTGGAGATGACATTCTGGGCAATTCCAAGTTCGTCTGATACTTCCAGTTGGGTACGCCCACATCCCAGACGGCCGATAATTCTACCACGTAAAAAATCATCCAAATGCGTCCTTTGTGTCATAACTATTCGGTTATTGCACTGAAATGCTTATAAAGCGCCTGCGAACAATTTTACTTCTTTGCCTGTATTCCTTATATATCACTCTCTTACACTCTCGTCATTGTGACGTACCATCGGTGTCATCTGGTTACTTCCTAAAATTTGAGTACGATTCTTGAAGATGTGTGTAGTGATTTTACAGGTGATATATTTATTTTAGAATTCGATTTCCGCGTGACTCTGAATTATCCTTAATTTATGGACATGAGTGTAGAAACGGTTAATCGGTTTGATTTTTGAAGGACTGACGCCATTTTCACAATGCAAGTTATGGTACCTTTCAGGAGTTGAGTATGAATCTGAAGGAAGAAAGTCTAAATGTTTTTAATTCAAATTTTGCGCTCTTATTATATACTTTTGTTACATAACTTGCTGAGGTATGGAATATGCGAAAGCATATCTTTTCTTTATTTAAAGATATCATTTTAACTTCAGTTAAGAGAAAAATGCCATTGAGTTTTCAAAGTTATCTTTCTTAAAATTAAACTTTTTCAAGAATTTTAAAGCAGGCATAATATTTTTTTCTCGAAATAATTGTATTAAATAGCTCTAATTAGGATTTAAGTTTTCTTCATATATCTATATGGACATTTATTTTTTAGCAAATGAAATTTAGTCTTAACTATGAGGGAACATATACTAATTCGTAACTGCACAGCTATGAAGTCAAATTTATTTAAATTTATATTAGAGAAAAACTAGGAATTTCATCTTCAGCTGTAGTAGTGATCCAAAGTAAAGAAATAGGCATATATACTAGAGACAATAATAATAATTTGTAATAAAATGAACATTTCGCCATATATGATATGAATGAAACAACTATTTACTTCGCTACCGCAAATTTGCATGCTTTCTTTAGAAAAAGAACTTCTGAAGTACATCAAATCATAAGAGGATTGATTAGGAAAAAATCTACACTTAATAGCTATAGATATCTTCAATCAAAGTAATATTTCCGTGCTATGCGCCTTTTCTGACGGCAGTCGAAGAAAATCCTGTATGCGAAAAGCTGAAACGAAATGGCTGTGTGATGACGTCATTTGTGCTTGCACATGTTTCACTATAGAAACTAACCATCTGACCGGCAAGGCCGTATATATAAGACCTAGAATATTTTTTGTAAGGTATATATATGCACATCTTGAAATATGTGCAAGATCTTAAGGCAATATGTTAAAAGTATATAAATCCAGGTATAAAGAACATGGGCATTTGGGCAATAACAGCATGAAAATATCTCATTCTCATGGCAGTTTTGGAAAATTTGGCCTTTCTTAAAGAAACCCTATGTCGGCCAGAGTTTGAATAAACACTATAGCTGTACATGCGCACATACAATTCATTTATCTGCGTAAAGCATTGTTCTTAGGTTTTGGAGGACACCAGGTTTGATTTACTACAGATAAAAATGAAACTTGTTTCTGAAGTTTTCGAAGTGCTGTATCATCATCACCGAGAGTTGGCTGTATTTGGTTTATAGCTTAGAGTTTTAGAATGGGAATTCAAAGGGTATTTTTTTAGTTTATTTTGCTTATATTTATTTCATGGGAAAATCTTATAATTTCGAATTTTCTAAATTTTTCCTTTAAGTACCTTAACGAATGTTAGAAATTTTATTTTTATTTAATCTGGAGAAATTCCTTGAAGAAACTGTTTGAATCAGTTTAAAGTCAGCTGTTTCATAGCATTTGAAATGTATTTTTTATTTCAACCTTCATGTGCACATAATGTTATTCTGAATGTTAGTTGTTTAACTATTTATTTTGTCTTGACTTTACCTTGAACGAGGAGTTTTAAGAACTACTTTTTTAGACATTTTGGAGGTATTTGGATACATGGATTTGATTTAATCGGACTGGAACATTTCGAGGATTAGAAACAAAATATACTGCATGAATAACTTGTACGAAACATTAAATTATACGCATTTCGCACTACTTTAAACTTATTGGTTTGAATTAAATCTACTTCAAACTGGCTATTCAAAACTGGATGGCTGCTTTAATTTTGAATAACGTGCGTTTCCACCCGAATATGCGCATTTGGAAGCCCGAATTTGGAATTTCTTTTATTATCTATTTCATATTTTGTAAAACTTTAATTTGTAAAACATAACGAATTTTTGATGAAGAAACTCAAGCAATTTAAAAGAGAGCAATGGCAACACTCTACGGAGGAAAAAAACCTTTTTATCTAAAGCGCGTGGAACTGTGTAGCAGAAATTCTAAAGATCTCATTTTAAAATTATTTTGCGATATTGCTGTTGAACTGAATTTTATGCTTTAAGTGCGAAGAGCATAATATTTAATAAATAAAGGTAACATACAAAACGTTAAAAAAAGCCCCTTTAGATGTAATTTAAATTTCAAACCTTTCAGATTTTTTTGTTTGTTTGTTTAATTTCTTTTACACATAGTTTTAGATTTATTATAGCATTTTAAAAAAACATGTGGCAACGATTAGGTAATTCTCCAGATTATATATATATTTTTTGTGAATTCTGATGAGTTATAAAATGAATGAGACGTAACGCTGTTAAGTGAAGCTAGCGCTAGAGTGTCGCCTGTAGCAAACAAATGTAGTGAATTTTAAAGAGTGAATTTATTCTATTGTGGTTTATGTGCTATCGACGAAGTAGATTAAATTCAAACCAATTAGTTTAAATGTAGTGAAAAATGCGTAAAATTTAACGTTTCGTACAAGTAAGTCATGCGGTGTATTTTGTTTCTAATCCTCGAAATGTTCCAGTCCGATTAGATCAAATCCATGTATCCAAATACCCCCAAAATGTCAAAAAAGGAGTAGTTCTTCAAACTCGTCGTTCAAGGTAAAGCCAAGACAAAATAAAATATGATCAGGTGATAATCAGTCGCACCAAAAGTATATAAATATATACACTCACGTTTGTGAAAATTGCAACACCATGAAGGACTTACGCGAGTGAGCTGAAATTTTCAGGAAATGCAAAGTAGCGCATGATATGCAAATGATTAGAATTGCAAATCCGTAGCGCATGCGTATGCTGAGCAGCGCCCTCTGAACGGCTGATGGATCCGAATAAATAGACGGCTGTAGCGAGGCGTGTATGGTTATCGGTGGTTATCTGCTAGTGGTAAACGTTAACTCAATCTGTACTTATGCCTCGTCGACGAAAGAGAGCGAGATTTGAACAACTTACAGAGTTTGAACGAGGGAGAATCATCGGCCTTCGTGAAGCTGGATTGTCGTATCGTGCAGTAGCCTCTCGTGTGCAGCGTAACAGCAGCACAGTGATGCGCGTTTGGAAGCAGTGGACGGACGAGTGTCGGACAACTCGGAAATCCGGGAGTGGACCCCGAAATGTGACGTCAGCTCGCGATGATAGACACCTGGTCCGCATGGCGCGGACGGACCGTACAGCTTCCTCTAGACAATTGGCAGCACTGTGGTCAATAGCTACAGGTGTTTCATTGTGTGCTTCATCAATTCGTAGACGTCTGCTGCAGTGTGGACTGCGCGCACGGACTCCTTTATACAGGATCCCCCTAACGCACGACCATCGCCGCCTGCGGCTACAATGGGCCAATCAGCATAGAGACTGGCGTGCTGATTGGCAGCATGTCGTGTTTTCTGACGAATCCCGCTTTAATTTGTGGTACCATGATGGCCGCATTCGTGTCAGACGCTATGCCGGTGAACGCCACCTTCCGGAGTGCATTATCGAACGCCACAGTGGACGAACACCCGGAGTTATGGTCTGGGGCGCCATAGCATATCATAGACGATCTCAATTGCTACGAATTGTGGGCAATCTGAACAGCAACCGGTATATCCGTGAAGTTCTACAGCCCGAAGCTGTTCCCTTCCTTCAAAGCTTGCCAGGCGCTGTATTTCAACAGGACAATGCCCGCCCTCATACTGCTCGGATTGTTAAATCCTTCTTTGCAGCGCAGCAGGTACAGCTTCTTCCTTGGCCTGCGTGTTCCCCGGATATGTCGCCAATTGAACATGTGTGGGATGTCATTGGTCGGCGTCTTGCTCGTGATCCTCGTCCTGTTGCGTCTGCAGACGAACTTTGGGTACGCGTACAAACGATATGGAATGCTCTTCCTCAGTCAGACATTCAAACTTTGTTTGACTCCATGCCACGTCGTGTAGCAGCACTTATTGCGGCGCGTGGTGGCCACACAAAATACTGATTCTGATCTCTTGTTCTTGTTTGTTTGCTTTGAACATTTAATCATTTATTTGTACCACTACCACTCAACTGTGTATTAAATTGCATTCAATTATGACGATTCCTTCTTGGTGTTGCAATTTTCACAAACGTGAGTGTATATATATATATATACTCCGCTCGGTGAGCTCAGCTTTTTCTATTCTTATATGTTGGTAAATTGTGTGTTAGTTGCTTTAAAAACGATTGAATTATGTTATTCTTATTTTCCAGTTAAGGTTTTTATGCATTTAGTTAACTTGTATGCGATAATTCCAGAATTATTAACAATCTGAAAGTTGTTTTAGTGCGGCTAAGCCTAATTTTTGTTTACCATAGCAGCCATATTTGTTTGTTTACATTTGAAACTTAGCAGAATAGTGGATTTGTTGTCGATCTAGAGAAACTAAGCTTCGCAACAACAAAGATAACGTCTTCTTTTATTATTGCGAATTAAATCATACTTAATCTATTCTGGAAATATTATTTAAGTTATGTAATTATCCCACAACGTTGACTTAGCACAGCGTCCCCAGCAAATTAAATCAGTTTCTACGCCTTTAGTGTCTTTTTGTCGAGTAAGACCAAAATTAAACTTTCAGTTTTCTGTATCGAAAATCTTCCTTCCTGCCCGCTGGCCGAATTGCTTGTTTTTGCGTAGAGATTCTAATTTTAATCATAAAAGTTGTTCTTTAAATTGTTTTAACTATATTTATGCTTTATAGTTTTCGCTACTTTTCAATTTTTAATAAAAATATTTTGAGGTTTTATGTATTTTTCCCTTGCCGCGAAGTGGGAACTGAATTAATTCAATGAGAAATATATCTGTAATGAAATTCGAGGAAATAAGTTTTAAATGAAATGCAGGAAAAAATGTGCATAATTTAATATTCTGTACAAGGAAGTCATGTGGTGTATACATCAGATTTTTTTTAATAAGCGTTTCTATCCGATGTCAAAACTAATCTTTTTAATTTTTAAGTTAAAATAACTTTTTTAGTAGAATTCGAATGATTAAAAAAAAGGCT
This sequence comes from Stegodyphus mimosarum, assembly GCA_000611955.2. Classification (NCBI taxonomy): domain Eukaryota; kingdom Metazoa; phylum Arthropoda; class Arachnida; order Araneae; family Eresidae; genus Stegodyphus; species Stegodyphus mimosarum. The sequence goes on from KK112758.1 coordinate 184,713, forward strand.
AAAATTTTTAATACTGCAATTTTTCCTAAATTCGTTTGATTTAAAGTTTCGAATGTCTGTTTCATCTTTGTGTTGTTTGCTAAGTCGATTTGTGCATTCTTGCAAAGTATTTAGGGCTATTTGCCTAAAGGGGATGATGATTTCTATTTAAAATTGTTATTGTTAAAGATAAAATTCTTATTGCTAAAGATTGCATAAATAAACGAAATTCAATGCATTTATTTTTTCCTCTTATTATTAGAGTTACAAATGAGAATCAGTTAAGCCACCAAAAGAAAATCAATCCTTTCCTTGCAATTTCATTTACCTACGCAATTCTTTTTCTTGCAACAACTGTCCAGCAGTTTATTTTCTCTCTTATCTGTTTAGGAAAAGTCATATAATACAAAACCTAATTCTTCACACCCGGACGGAAAGTTTTTTGCTTTTATGCAGCTTTTGCCGTTATTACTTGCACCGTAAATCTCCAGAATTGGTTACTTTCTTTATGCCACAAAATGCTATATACTTAATTTTAATATTCTTCCACTAATTTTGTCTTTTACTTTGTTTCTTTATGATACACAAAGCTGAACTTCTAATTTTATATTTTCCCACTAATTTTGTCTTTTACTTTGTTTCTTTATGCCAGACAAAGCTAAACTTCTAATTTTATATTCTTCCACTAATTTTGTCTTTTACTTTGTTTTTATGCCAGACAAAGCTAAACTTCTAATTTTATCTTTCTCCAATAATTTTATCTTTTAGCTGTTTCTTTATGCAAGACAAAGCTAAACTTCTAATTTTATATTCTTCCACTAATTTTGTCTTTTACTTTGTTTCTTTATGCCAGACAAAGCTAAACTAATTTTATATTCTTCCAATAATTTTGTTTTTTACTTTATTTTTTATACCAGATAAAGTTTACTTTGTTTCTTTATGCCAGCCAAAGCTAAACTTCTAATTTTATATTCTTCTACTAATTTTGTCTTTTACTTTGTTTTTTGTGCCAGACAAAGCTAAACTTCTAATTTTATATTCTTCACTAATTTTGTCTTTTACTTTGTTCTGTATGCCAGACAAAGCTAAACTTCTAATTTTATCTTTCTCCAATAATTTTATCTTTTAGTTGTTTCTTTATGCCAGACAAAGCTAAACTTCTATTTTTATATTTTCCCCCTAGTTTTGTCTTTTACTTTGTTTCTTTATGCCAAAGCTAAACTTCTAATTTTATATTTCTCACTAATTTTGTCTTTTACTTTGTTTTTTATGCCTGACAAAGCTAAACTTCTAATTTTATGTTCTTCCACTAATTTTGTTTGTTACTTTATTTCTTTATGCCAGACAAAGCTGAACTTCTAATTTTATATTTCCTCCACTAATTTGTCTTACTTATCTCTCTTCGTATTTTTAGTAATAATTCGAGTTTTAACTTGAAAGTGAGAAAATTTCTTTTACGTTTTCGCGTTTACATCTATAATGTCTAGGCCATAATGACATTGCGGATGCTAGCAGCGTATCTAGCAGTTTTTAAACAGAAGTTCTACTTGGCTAATAAAAAAAGTAAACCCTGCGGTCTCTCAATAGTTAATAAGCTACTGGGAGTACTTCTTAAAGAAAATTTTCAAGAATCGCGTGCTAAATAAATAACACACAATTCAGAAAGCAAGCCCGCTGATATTTTTTAAGTTCATAGGCCAAACTTTTTTTTTTGTTTTGTTGTTGCTGTTTAAACTTAGACCTTTGAAAGTGTTGTGGTTCTGATAATTAGGACCAATCACAAGTGATTTTACTATATTTCCGAAATCGCACTTCTTTCTTGAATTGAAATAATATTTGGTACCAAATTCTTTCGTCTCAGTAGTGACTTAAACGGGTTTAGTGTTATACTTCCGATAACTTATAAAAGCAAATAGTTGTGTTTGCTGTTTTATCGCTACTTAGCTATCAGATGGCATTTGTTTGCTCTACTGTAATCAGATGGGGGAAAAACAATACTTTAGCTATCAGATGCAATATTATATCCTTTAGGTTTACTTTTCTTTAAATTACATTAAGCTTAGTTTCCTTTTTTACTTCCTTGTACAAAGTAAACGAAGTATTGCAATCGCGAACAATTTCGGGTGTCATATTGTGGGGTTCCACCCTTTTATTTCACAGTTCAATGTGAGAAACTCCTCACACTGATAAGCGAATAATGGCTTGAGTGTGTGAACAGAGACGTATGACTCAAGAAGGGTTAATTACCCTTTACTTCTCAAAATAATGATCAACACAGTCTGCTCCTATCTCGGAGCGTACAGCAAAGCCTCCACTTGGGCTTAAATTAATAAGAATTTAAACTTAATTAATGCTTAACTTAAAGATATAGACGAAGCTATCAAGATTCTAAGTAGTTGGCCCCTAAATCTCAATTAAGTCGGCGAATCTATCAAGGGCCTAAAGTACGGCCGAGCGTAGTAATAACTTACACAGAGACGTAGCCAAATGCAAAAGCGCGCTAGTCAGGAACTCTGGCTCTCTAACGAAGTCAGTAAAGCATCGATTTAAATTTGTCATTTGCATTAAACTCGTTTCTGAAAATAGATTCTGGTAGGAAATTGTAAGCTGAAGCTAGAAAAGATAGGAAAGGTGTATAAACTTAAAATGACTTTTATAAAATTAGGATAAACCGTATATCATTTCAACGAAAATATCCATTTTTATCGCTCTCGAAACCATTTGAACAATGTTGATCGACATCTGTACGTAAGAACAGAATAAAGGACTATTTTTTTCCAAAATAAATTGTAAAATGGATTTAAAATGGATTCCGAACAGATTTTTTTCGTAACGTCTGTATATACGCAGGTACATACATACTGTTGCATACATACCGAGTTCGTGGATTTGGAGTAATTGACGACAACATTTGATGAAGAATCAAAACACAATTTATTCGTTAGTATTGCACAGGACAGTTCCAAAATCAGGTTTACAATCGTCGAAAAACTACGACGGTCACAACATCACAGCCTTCAGGTTACAACGGTGAGGACAGCTTCACGGCAAAGCACTAAATACAGCTGCCTACTCGGTCGATCGCTTTCGGAACTCAACACACTCCAGATACTTTTCACGATAAAACTCACGATACACTGACGATACACTACGATATATTGCTAGCCCGCGTGCCGGCAGGGTTTATATAGGCTTTTGGCTGACTTCAAGTACATTCTGAGCCAAACCCAGAATACGATACACTACGATATATTGCTAGCCCGCGTGCCGGCAGGGTTTATATAGGCTTTTGGCTGACTTCAAGAACATTCTGGGCCAAACCGGTAAGAATTCGTTCTAGAAAGTTCTCCATCCGTCTATGGCATATCCCCAATTTTGTCGCCAAATGTCGACAAATGGGCGATTTCGCTAATGGGTGCTAAATTTCGCTAATGGGTATTTCGCTAATGGGATTTCGCTAATGGCAACCCTAAATCTGCTTTGCGGAAAAGCTAGTTTACCGCGGTGGGTAATTTGTAACAATGCATACATACATATGTATGCACGTACGTATATATCTCACATAACTCAGAAACCAGGAGACGTAGAACGTTGAAATTTTGTGAATTGGAATGCTATAATATGGACTTCTGCACCTCCCTTTTTCGTTTGCAATCGGCCGCACCAAACGTATATATATATATATATTTCTCACTTTGTTACCCTGTTTGGTGAGCTCAATTTTTTATTCTTATGTACTGGTAAATTGTACATGTTTTGCTTTAAAAGTGACTGAAATAAGCTGTTCTTATGTTCCAGTTAAGGTTTTTATGCTTTTAGTTAATCTGCGTGCAATATTTGTAGAATTATGAACAATTTAACTGTTTCGATGGGGCTATGCCGTTTGCTTACAACCGAAAACCGAAAATTTTGTCTTTCTGCCCGCTGGCCGATTTGCTGGTTTTTGTGTAGAAACACTAATTTTAATTGTAAAAATTGTTTTTTAATTGTTTTTAACTATATTTGGTGTTTTAAGTTTTCCTGTATTTTACAATTTTTAATGAAGATTGAGTTTTCATGTATTTCTACCTTTCCGCGAAGTGAGAATTGAACTGATTGAATTAGAAATATATCTATAATGAAATAAGTTTAAATGAAGTGCAGCAAAAAATGTATATATTTTAATGGGCCGTACAAGGAAGTTATGTAGTGTCCACATCAGATATCTTAAATTTATTAAGGTCAACTCTCGTTTTCAATGCTTCTTCTAGCGCTAAGTTACCAACACTTGCTAATCAGTTTTTTCCCAAGTGAAACCTATTTGTATGATGTTTTTTCAGAATATGTGCTTGGAAATAATAAAGCAGGTATAGGTAAATGAATATGTGAGTACTCAAAATAAGTTTTACTATTGTTAAGTAAATTTTGCAATTAATGAGGATTACGAAACTTACTTGGAGTGCCTGCATATTTCGCTTAGTTATATCAACTTACTCCTTCTAATCTTGATAATTCTCATTCTTTACAGTCCTGTACATACTTCATTCTGAAAGGTTTAAAATAACGTAGAGAAGAGCCACTTCTTCTTGCTACGATTCTTAATTAATGTATGTTTTCAACCAACACTGGAAAATTTACAAGATAAAAAATTTTACCAATTTTAAATGAAAGCACATTTATATACTGTAACATGATATTTCTTTAAACAAATTAAATTTTATTCAAAAGGCATTTTCTGGTGTAAACGTTCTTTCCAATCAAATCTTTTAATAATCATATTAATATGTTTGTTTTTATTGTGGAAATACTTATGTGATATAAACATTGCTGAGTATAATGAGAATAACTCCGAAGAAAAAGTAACAAGAACTTTAATAATCTAATTTTGAGTATAATAAATTTAAAAGCACGTAATTGATTTTAGCCATGAAGTAATCAATAGTTGTGATTTTAGGCTTTCCACAAGTATATTTTTCGAGTACTTCTTGGATCCGGTAGTTCTCTAAATGTTACTTTAATAGATAGCATTACAGGAATAGAATATATTTATTTACATTGTGATAATATGGATAAAAATGAAAACTTTTCTGAAACCTGGACTGTATTCAGTTTATCAGATTTCGAACCGAAGCACTGCTCGTAATGGAACTTTAGGTTTGGGAGATATTTTAGTGTTTCTGAAAAAATAGAGTACTTCAAAAAATATGAGAAACAAAGCTATTTGTAGATAAAATATACAGTAGTAGCGCTTGTAACTCAAAATAGTTGAAAAAAAAAACTTTAAAAAAACATAGTTCTAGATAATCACACACAAAAAGTGAATTCGAGAAAGCATTAACAAATATTCGCAGTTGGTATTTAACGCTGCTGCTGCGATTTTTCTTAAGAAGACTAGCTAACACATTTATAGAAAATTCGGTTAGTAGATGTTTTTTATGTTAGTAGATGTTTTTTAGATGATGTACTTTATTTGCATTCGAATGTCTGTTAAACGTCACATTTACTTCGAGTGACATAAACAGAACCAAAATACTATGAATTCTAAAACTTTGCTTAAGTAATGCAGTATATCATAGGAAAGAAAATTTTAATTCTTTGAGTAAAACGTCTTCTTAAAAGTTGGTTTGTGGAAGTAATTTTAATGATATCTCTTAAAAAAGTGATATGTAAAATAAAAGTTTCAACTTATCTTTCAGAAGCATTTTATACTGAGAATGGATTAAAACAGGGAGACTTCCCTGTGAGATCTTCCGTGTTGTTTAATATAACTCTAGAAAAGGCTATAAAACACTCTGGAATAAACATAAGTGGTACCATCTTGCACAGAACCATTCAACTGCTGACTTTCGCAGACGATATTGATATCATCGGGTGGTCAAAACAAGCTATGATTGAGGCATTTGTCTCGCTTGAAAATGGAACAAGAAAGATGGGCCTAATCATTAATGAGGACGAAACAAAATTTATGATTGCATCTAATAAAACTGTTGATTTATCCCCCTTGAAGATAAACAGTTATACCTTTGAAACCGTAAAACAATTTCAATATCTGGGCACAATGATCACAAGTTGCAAAGATATAAAAATTGAAATAAAAAAATAGAATATTTTTGGCTAACAGATGGCCTTAAAAATAATTTAAATCCAAAGTAATCAATGTAAAATCTAAATTAAAGTTATATAAAACTTTAATAAGGCCTGTTGCCCTTTACTGAAGTGAATATTGGATACTTAATAGAGCAGAGAAAGACCCAATATAAACTTTTGAAAGAAAAATCCTAGGAAAGATATTTGGACCGGTACGACAAAATGGCACGTGAAGGATTCTCCATAATTATGAACTATATGGAAAATATGGTGAAACTGATATTATGAGAATCGTAAAGGCATCTCGTACCAGATAGCTGGGCCATGTGTTTAGATAGGATGATGCATTTCCAACCAAAAGGGTAACTATTTCGAGAATTGAGGGAGTAAGACGAAAAGGAAGAAACCCACTAGATGGATAGATGATGTCGAGGAATATTTAAGGTTAATTGGAGTTAACCGATTGAGGGCTATTGGGCCGAATGGGGTCCGGTGGAGGAAATTTGGAGAGATAGCCTTGGCCCGTAACAGGCTGTGGAGATTAGGAAGAAGTAGGAGTATTCTTGTTTTCTCTTTAAATATGTCTGAAGCTCTGGTGTCCCAAATTTAACATGCCCCGTTTGTTTCCTCATGAGATTGCAGCCAAACTAATTAATCCAAACTTTTAATTTATAACTAGGAAAAGATATTACTAAATTCACTAAATTCATTTAAATGTACATTCTTTTTGTAATCAAGACACTAAAAGTTTCTCACTCGTAAACTGTGAGTGACCTTTATACGTAATACTCGACCTCCAAAAGCATTATCGTAGTATGTGAAAAGCTTCTCATTTTTCATATGCATAGTAGTCGTATGTGATCACAGGTTGGAACGTATTTATCATTCATATGCTGTACATTGTTACAGAACTATGAATTCCTTATTCTTTATATATTATTTACACCGAAGCATTATTAACTCTTACTTAGTGTGTCACGGTAATAACTCTTGAAAGTAGAGCTAGGATGTTGTCACACAAGGAGACAAAATTATCGTTAATCATATTATTCTGGTAGTACAGTTGCGTTAGTAAATTTTATACGTACTAACGTACGTACGTTTATACGTACGTACTAGTAGCGTTGTTGATGTTAAAAACATGTGGATTGAGCCCAAACCTCTGTTATAATCAATGCGCACGAAGCAGATTTGTTTCGTATGAATACTATGTGGAATTCACCACTGTTGATATGGAAAAAGCAGAGTCTATATTCAAATACTCCTGTGATTATCAAGTCGTTTGAGATATGCACGAAAATCGCTCACATTTAATTTGACGTACTGAACAAAAAACCAAGATAGGAACTGAGCTTAAAGACATATTTGTTTTTTCTTTTAATAAGTATGTCCTTGAAGGAGACAATGATATGGTTTGCTTTATAATGCAATGTTCATTCTGGTATTCTAGCTTATACCTAATATTATTTAACACGTGTTTTGTTCGGAATTCATTCCTCATTTCTAAAGAATACGAGTTAAATAAGATCAACACATTATTTATTGAACGAAAAATCTTGGAATTTGGGATGCTAAAATTCTGATCTATGATTTGAGAGCATAGTAATACATTGATTTTCGACAGCTAAACACGCAATGCAAATTCGATGTTTTCAAAAGCGTAGTTGAATTTGAGTGGCTGATCATTGCTGTGGATGCTGCTGGTAGTTTGCAAATATTTTATTTTACAGCCATTCAAAATTGACTTTCCGAATATACGCTAACTGGGCAGTTGTTATAAACGACAACATTCCTATGGATTTCAGAAGGTTCATTTAAATTACAAAGCATTTATATCTTTCGTAGGATAAATTTTAATGATATTCATATTTCCATGGTTGAAAGAAGACGAATGGTAGATAGTGAGCGCTAGCGTGTTGTCGGACGCATTGAAGCAGCGCAGTCAACAAAAGATATTGCTATTTTCTTTGGCGTTGATCATTCGGCTATTTCTCCACTACGGAAACAATTCAGAACAAGTCAAACAGTTGTCTGGAGACTTGTGCTTCGTCGACCGAGGGTTATCATCCTGTCCAAGATTATTCATATGTTCTTGTGTGTGTTGTGACTAATCTCACTTGTCTGACAGTAACATCAGAACAAGCCCACGAAATTCATCGTGGCAAGGAGTGCAAGATTGCACCTGACGTTGACAAGAGCCTATACAGGTGACAGTACGATTTCGCCCAGTTCCGCCCTCAATTTTGATGGAGAGCATCTCGGGGGGGATAGGTCCGAGGTCCTCTAACCGCTAAACCCTCTTCCCTAACCGCTACCCCCTCTTCCTCTACCATCAACCTCTCGAGAGCACTTTCGGTTCGCCGCATATTTAGAGTGACCCATGGCTCATAGATACTATACATTCACAAACATCCATGCCTTCTCTGGGATTCGAGCCCAAGCCCTTCGGTACCGCAGTAGGCTCCCCTAACCACTATACCGTCTGACCGGGAGATTATTATATTGCTATAGTAGTCAAGAAAAATCGATGAGCGACCTCCACAACATCGATAACCGCAGCGTCATTTATTAAGATTATAAGGTATTTCTCCAGCCTTCTTCGCATGCTTTCGTGGTGTAGTGGTCAGCACACTCGATGCGTATTCGAGAGGTCTGCAGTTCGAGTCCCGGCGAGAGCACTGCTCATTTTTCATGTCTCCTGCTTCGAAATAACCTAATAAATCTACAGAGGCGCCCGTACTAAAAGGGTGGCTGATGCTCCCGCCTTCTTTGCATGCCGGCATTGCTCATTTTTCATCTTTCCTGTTTCCAAGTTACTTAATGTGTCTACATGATAATACCTGCCAGTACTGTATGCAGAATGCTTTAAATGAAGAGACTGAGTGTTCGAATACCAAGTACCTGTGTTCCATTAACCTGCCATTCCAGAGGGGCACGAAATGTCGTCAACATTTCATTAGGATTGTCTGATATTGGTACAGCTTCCTGCTCGCCTGCGAGGTCCATATTTGCTTATGATAAGCTTTATGATAAGGTTCTGAAGAGAATGAGGCATATGGAATCAGGCCCTAAACATCGAAGATTCAGAGGCGGCAACACCATGGTACAGTCTCGAATTTCAATGGGATATCGCAACCAGCTGCACATCTTTAAAAACAGTTTTTTTGATAAGCAAGCGGTATCGGTATAACATCCTACACCTCACTGTGAGATTTTACGTTGCAGCAGTTTGTCTTGATTTCCTACTCATGGATAATAATGCATTGGTAACGAGTACCGGAAGAATAAGAATCTTTCTTAGATGACGTAGTCAGCGTATTTCCCTGACTTTAATCACGTTGGAAATCTTTGGGCTGCTGTCGCGAGTGCTGCTTCTACCCATTTATCTGCTTCCGTTAGCTGCCCAGACTGGAAACTGTTTATCGATTCTAACTGTTGTACCGCAGGGCTCGCGTTCGAATCCTTGAAAAGGCAGGGATTTAAATTGTCTGTCCCTTCATAGGAGGTAACGATGGCCGCCTACTGGGCGCCTCCATGATAACATGACCTCCGCTTCTGGCCTTAGTAGAGGCCAAAGCCTAAATTGGCTAGTTCTAATCACTAAAACATCAATTGGTTTATGATCCAAATGTGACATTATCATATAATTTAAGAAAATTAAACATTTTTTTTGACATAACACTTTTTTTCTGTCACACGTAAACACATTTGCTAATTTCATGTGCAATTTCGTTTAAGCAAAGCTTTATTTTTCCATTTTTGTTGATTTTATCGTGCCTGCTTAACATTTGGAAGCCAGTGTAATTTTTACTGTTTTACTGCTCATGCGTTTGTGCTTGATTAAGATAATTTTTAAATGCTAATATTTCTATTGATGCGAATTTGACGATGTTTTCCATTAACGGATATTTGACATTACATTTATCTTGTTCGCTGATTTCTCTACGTGCACAATTGTCACTATGAATCATACTTTTATTACATAAATATATGGGAAATGACGCATGTTTTGTTAAGTATTGGTTAATGTGCAGATTTGTGTTTCTTACTTCATCCATTTGGATATATTAATTTGTATGCGAATTTTATCATGTTATAAGAAAATATGAAACGCTATAGAACTTCTCTTACATTGTTTTGCTCTATTCAAATATGCAAATATTTTTATTTCAATTTTTGTGCTGATGAGTAGGTCTTTAGTAATTGCTGTTTTGTCAAAGAAATTAAAAACTGCCTGATCGTCTGGTAATCTACATAATTTCTAATTGTTCTATGCTTCTAGAAATTGCATCATTATTCTTCAAAGCCACTTTTTATCAGCACTAGTTAATTGCTGTATTTAACTTTCTGCCTTCAAAATAATTATTATTAGAAGTGCTAAATGGTTTTAAATCTTCTTCTTTCATTTTTGAAATTAAAGGGTTTTTTTTCATACCTCGTTTAATAACTAGTGATATTAAAACCTAACTCTTGGAGTCTAAGTATGTGTTCTTGGAAATGTCTTATATTAAAAACAAATTCTTGGAATCTATTGCGGATGCACCATAAAAAGAAATAAACGTGTATTTCCAAACATAATGACTTAATATTACTTTTATCAGGAATGTTCTTCATCTGCATAATATGAAACAAAGTCACTACAGTCATCCTGTAAAGATTTTATTGTGGCAGAGAAAAGAAATCAGGATCTCATATTTTGAATATTGCAAAAATTCGACGTCATATTATTTATTACGCAAACGATTTTCTGGTTACCATGTTGTCAGCAGATATGATGAAACGACAGAAGGTAAGATTTTGCATTATTGTGTAGTTCACTGTGTACTTTTAAAACATCAGTAAAATTCTGGAGCGAAAGTTCTGAGTCTGCAATTTCTTTGAAATCGAATAAAGTTTCATAAAAGTTGCAGGGTTGATGTTGCATGTAGTTTACTATTGCTACAGAAATCAAACATTTAATACATTTGTCTGTTATTGGAATCAATAATATGTTTTTAGTAAAATATGAGGAAATCTTTCTTTCTGGAAGATGCTGAAGTACTTTAACAAAAGCTTCTGTTGCGTCACTTGTTTTTGGCTTTGGTTAAAATAACGAACTTGTCTTCTGATTATTTTTTGCAACATTTGATATTTCCAAAATTGAAATTATGAAAATAAAAAATAACTTTTGATAATAGAATGTGCTGGATCTGTTAACTGAGTTTTTAAAAAAATTATTATTTTATTAGTATTTAAAAATACTAAATTAATTTGTCTTAAGTTGTGCTTTCATTAGCTTTCATTTCATTCATAGAATTACTAATTTCCCTTCCAATATCCCAGTTTATATACACATCATCGTCGAGGCATTAATTTTTAATGCACACAGGAAAGTTTTCTTACTTAAATCAGTATAACAGGATTATTTATTTACAATGGATTAATGAAATGCTTCAGAAGATTGCTCTAAATGTGATGAGCATAATTTTATAAAAAGTGCAGTTTACCAGTAAAAGAACGATTCAAATAAGATCAAGGATGTATAAACTCGTATACTTTATGGATATGCTTTATGAGCATGGATAGAAAATACGAATCCATACGAATAGATAAAAGTATAAATACTTGTAATATATAGGAATGAATATGTACACTGTGCGGGGGGGGGGAGAAATGACTGTTCTGTATTCTCCCGTTCTTATTGGGCCGATTGACGAAATTCAGATTGCGTTTTCATGTTTTGAAAGCGCGACTTAAGATATATATTAGATTCATATATAGCATTGTTCTAATGTAGGTATTTTGACAGAGAATCGGACTTTTTCTGATATGACATGTCATTTTTTTTCCATATTTCGATTCTACGACTCAAATTATGCCTAAATATTACATTATGTAAACTTTGATGCGAAATTTACGGAGAAATTCAAATATTGATCTTGGCGCATTTTCTTCAGTTTGGGCCAAGAATAATTCACTTGACTAACTTCTTAATTTATAGCAACCTATTTTCCTTTCCGTTTTTTTTTTCATTGTACACGAGCGGTAAAAAAGTCATCGTTCACACTTTCAAATAATTTTAACGAAGTGCGTAAACCACATTTGGCTTTATTATCGCTTATAATAAATATGCCAAATTTCAAAACGTGCCAATATGTAAATTCACGTATATCTTAGAAAATTTTGAATGAAAAACTCTAAATTTTTGCAGGCGTGCGTAGAAATAAATCTACTTTAAGAAGATGTTAAACATTTTATAGGTTATAATACAAAAATGTCTTCGAAAAATTTATAAAAAACATTTAAAAAAACAAATCATGAAAAATATGTGAATTATATTTGGATTAAGCCTAAATTTCGAATTCTGGAAAAGTAAGCAAGTAAGTTTGATTAAAAAAAGAGGTATAATAAATATATATCAAATTCAATAAACATTGAGGAGCTAAAATTTTGAGAGCTATTTTTTAAAAACTACTCGCCCGATTTTTACAAAACTTAGAAGTTTAGGCCAATGTTACTTATAAATCTAATACATATCCTAAGTCGCGCTTTCGAGACACTGAAAATGCAATTTGAATTTCGTCAATCAGCCTAGTAAAACGGAAGATATAGAACATATCCCCCCTTTTTTTGCGCAGTGTATGTGCAACAAAACAAGTAAAGCTGAAGCTTTTTTTTATAATATTAAGAACAAACATACTTAGTGTAAATAATTGTAAAAGTTCGTGCAATTATGTTATTTTATAGCAAATGTTTGTATTTACAGCACATAATACGTATAACGAATTCCCGATTTACTGTGCTAATTAATTCATTGACATATGAGAACAACTGTAAAACACAGTTATTTCAAAACAAAACCTGTGAAATTGTAATTAATGCTCATATCTTCAAAAAAATTAATTCTTCAAAGACGTTAAACTGATGATAAACGGTGCATCGTTTAATATAGTTTAGTTTATATGGTAATCAAAATTTTCTTAAACACAAATTAAATTTGTTTTCTATATGAAAGCCATTAACAATTTTATTGGTCCCCAGTGAATCTGCACCACAAGAGAATGTACGGGGAATATATAACCTCTTCGCAATTATAACGTTAAAATACAGATTAATTTCTTTCCCGTTATTTTCGCAATGAATTAGTGGTAAACTTTCAACTTCATTCGAAGGTTATTAATAATATCTACTGGGGTAAAAGTCGTAAGTTTTTTCCGAGAAATTTCTTCACAATACGTAATAGGCAATTCGCTCACTGATAATCTGGAATTCATTGGGACAGGGAATGTCACATTTAAGTGGTTGGAGTCATTAGGTTATTTTGAAACAGGAGACGTGACAATGCCCTCACCGACACTGGAACCTCGACCTCTCGAATATGCACCCACTGTGCTACCGTTACGTCATGAAGGCACGCTGGAAGAAGGGATAAAATACCTTATAAAAAAGGGAAATTTTTCTAAGACGTTCACTCATGATTCTAGGTGATTTTGATCTTTTACGGAGATGGTCATCTTTAAGAACCGCTGCGGATATTTCTGTAATGTTGATGCTTATTTCTTTGTTAAAAACGGTTACTTTCGAAAGAGGTCCTCTTAAGGAAAGATGACTGCCTCGTGAAATTTTATTAGATAACCTTAGTGATGTTTCGAATTACCCAGAAACTTTGTCCAACTAGTCTTCATATGAAAACCCAGCGTAGATTTTTGTTCCTCGGTAGTCTTACATTTCCCGAGTCACCTATTCCTTTATATTGCTGCATGTAGCATACAAATTTTCTTACCTTGCATACGGTTGGGTACCATCTGGAAGCTACGTTTGGCAATCGTTTCTTAATTTTTACTATGAATTCGTTATGATTATCATAGTTAATAATTTTCTAGTCTTTCATTTCCATGAATTGTTTTCGTGTTCTTTTTGAAGTTCCGAGTTGTGTTTTCGTATCGGATACTGCAGATGTATTCTTATTTCGGGAATCTGAGTATCTGCGATACTTAATCAAAGTACACTGCGGGAAAAAAAAATGGAGACAGTTCTATATCTCTCGTTCTACTGTGCCGATTGACGAAATTCAAATTGCGTTTTTCATGTCTCGAAAGCGCGACTTAAGATATGTATTAGGTTTATATATAGCATTATTCTAACATAGGTATTTTGACACAAAATCGGACTATGTATTATATTTATATATAGCATTATTCTAACATAGGTATTTTGACACAAAGTTGGACTTTTTCTGAAATAACATATTTCGATAATATTCCATATTTCATTTCTATGACTCAAATTATGCCTAGGTATTAAACTTTGTAATTTTTGGTGAGAAATTTGCGGAGAAACTTAAAACTTTATCTTGGCGGATTTTTTTTCAGTTTGTGCCAAGGATAATTCACTCGGCGAATTTTTTAATTTATCGCAAACTATTTTCCTGTTCTTTTTTTTACTTGTCCATAAGCCAGGGAAAAAGTCCCTTTCATACTTTCAAATAATTTTAACAAAGTGCATAAACCACATGTTCGTTATTATCGCTTATAATAAATACAGCAAATTTCAAAACGCGCCAAAATTTAAATTCACGTATACCTTAGGAAATTTTGAATACAAAACTCTAACTTTTAGCAGGTGTGCCTAGAAATACATCTACTTTAAGTCGATGTTAAAAATTTCACGTAATACAGAAACGTTTTTGAAAAATTTATAAAAGTATTTAAAAATGCAAATTTTAAAAATAAATCATAAACAATGAATGAATATTATTTGGAATGAACTTAAATTTCGAAATGTGAAAGGAAGAGTCAAATAGGTTTAATATAAAAGAAATATTAATAAATATATACTAAATTCAATTAACATGGAGGAGCTAAAATTTTGGGAGCTAATTCTTTAAAAACTACTCGTGCGAGTTTTACAAAACTTGGCAGTTTGGCATAATTTGAGTCGTAGAACCGAAGTATGGAAAAAAATTGACATGTCATTTCAGAAAAAGTCCGATTTTGTGTCAAAATACCTATATTAGAATAATGCGATGTATAAATCTAATACATATCCCAAGTCGCGCTTTCGAGACATGAAAAATGCAAGTTGAATTTCGTCAATCGGCTCTGTAGAACGGGAAACATAGACCTGCTCCCTCCTCCCCTCCCTCCGCAGTATACATGAAATTTCAGCTTGTTTTTATTTTTATCCATAGCAGGCAAGAATAAGTCAATAAAATCAAGTATTTCAAGTACCTTAATTTCAGTAAAATTAAGTATTCTGCTACTATATCTGAATTTTTTTTCTCTCTGTATCTAAAATTATGTAATATACAATTGAATAATAATAAATTAACGAGCTCGAGAGAAATGTGTAAAAATAGCAAAGGACGGGAGCGGCTGCGAATTGCATACGAAACACCTTTAAATCAGAAATATTACCATAAGATACAGCTTGGCTCTTTGCTATCTTATCACATAAAAGTAGAACAAAGACATATATATGTTAACACTTTTAAAAACAAAGACGATTTAACAGGTCACATTTTTACTTCCTTGTTATTATAGATCTGAGTCGCAGTTACTGAAAAAGAACTAAATTTAAAAAACAAAGACCAATTACTTCCGGATAAAACTTAAAATATACTTTTTTCCTCATCTTAACAATTAACTCCTTAGTCATTAGATTATTAGTTTTCTTAGGGGCTATTTGAATTTTAAACTCTTTTTCGCATTCAGTTTATCTAATATATACTTCAGCTGAACTTTTGTCAACTTTCCGTTTCCATTTGATAGCCTCGTTAATTAAGAAAATTAGCGTTCTCTTTCAATCCACAGAATTTTTCAATGGATTCCATACGGCATAATTAATTTTTAAAGATTTTTAAATCAGTGAAGTTACTTTTTAAATGTTTTCATTAAATATATTTATATCTGTAGATTTAAGGATCAGCGATCCTTTTGTTATTTTTTAATTTTCAGGAGATTTGTTACTTTTTTAAATTCCCGAGCTACATTAAATGTACAGGTTTTTTTAACCACCAATATTATTAGTAAATATCGATGCTTTAAGAGACAAATGTCTCCAAAATGTGCTGTTCTTTTTTTTTTCTAAAAAACACTTACTATATACATGCCCTAACAACCAGATCTCTTGAAATGATTGCGCACGTCTGCGTAAGCATCGTAAGAGACATTACCACAACTTATTTAACGCATAAAAGTGCGTGAAATAGTTTTAATTGCTATCATAAGCCATATAACCTAGCGCCAAGAGCTAAATACCAGAACTGAGATATTTCTTGGGAAAAATTTTATTCTGCTGAACAATAAATTGTACATTCTGATTTCGCACTTTCTTGGGATTCGCTCTGTCTTTCGCCTTAAGCCCCAGCCTTCTTTTAGGATGAATAATTTATGATACTCGAGCAGTGGCGTAGCTGGGGGAGGCGACACCCGACAGTGAAAAAAATATAGCCTATTTACACCTTTAAAAACCTTTAAAATATTATAAAAAAGCTGATGTATACACCACATGATTTCCTTGTACGGAATTTAAATTATACGCATGGATCATTTCACTTAAACTTATTGAATTGAATTAAATCTACTTCTTCGATAATGCATAAACCACAAAGGAATAATGCACTCTTTAAATTTCACTATATGTGTTTACCATAGCGACACTCTGGCGCTAAGTTCACTTAACAGAGTTGCATCTCATTCATTTTATAATTCAGAATGTATAAAAATTATATCATCTGAAGAATTACCTAACCATTGCCACATGGTCTATTCAAATACTATAATAAATCTAAAATGATGTATAAAAGAAATTAAACAAATAAAAAAGAAACAGTTTTTCACAGACGATTCAGCGCAGCTTACCTAATGCGCATGTGCCACTGCCTAATGCGCATGCGCATGTGATGATGTTAATTCAACTCCAGGGAGCAACAGTGACAAATTAATGATGATGACCTATGCAAAAGACGAATCAGAAAAAACAGAACTGACAATGACAGTGGGGATAAAATGCTTCTGTTATCGAAGACGGTATTTCATGGATGAATCACTTCAGAACTTGAGAGATGTCTCATATTAGAGTATACCCGTTCTTGATAACGTTCGTATTGAGATCATAAAAAAGGAAGTGAACACTTCCAAAACAGAGAATGGCCTTCTGTCACTATATCTAGGGTCGAGTTAAAAACAAAAGGTAATGTTCGTCACCTTCCAAAAGGTTGATCTTATGGAGTGATGCCTAATGGTGAAAAAGTTCTGCGATCATGGATGGTTTATTCTCCTATAACTAATAACCCGTACTGCTTCTGCTGTCGTCTTTTTGATGTTAGAAATAGTACTTCTAAAAAAGCATCATTTGTGATTGGATTTCAGGAGTGGTGGAAACTAAACCCCAAAGTACTAGATCATGAAACTTCGAGTAAACATCTGGAAAATTTTGAGAGATGGGAAACTTTGGAAATGAGATTAAAATTACATAAAACAATAGATGCGCCAGCCTTGCAAGTAATGGTTACTGAAAAAAAAAGTGAAAACATCTTTTATCTAGATTATTGGATATAACTTTGTTTCTGGCTAAACAAAACTTATTATTTCGTGGACATGATGAAGGAGAAAGCTTTTCAAAATAAAGGAAATTTCTTAGAACCAGTTAAACTACTGTCAAAGTATGATATAGCGTTAAAAGAACACAGATTGAATTTGGAGTGTGGTAAATCACCAAAAGTATAATATTTATCACCAGATATACAAAATGAATTCATAAATGTTTTGGCGAACCACATAAAATTTAAACTCGTAAACGAAATTAAATCACCTAAATATTTTGGAATTTTGTTTGATAGCACACCTGACATTTCACATATTGATCAAATGCCTGAAGTGATTTGTTATGTGAATATTAAGCGGAAATCAAGGGAATATTACTTGGATTTTTTTCCTTTACATGAAAAAAAGCCGCTTCTTCAAGTGATGAAATTCTTAAGAAACTTGAAAATGATGGATTAGATGTTATGACTTGGCGTTCCCAAGGTTATGATATTGCAGTTTTACGAGCGACATACATCAAGGAGTGCAAGCTATTATCAAAGCAAAAAACAACAAAGCAGTTTCCGTTGAGTGTATAGATCATTCAATTAATTTATGTGGCCAACACACATTTGCACAAAATGCATCATGTGTAACATTTTTTGAAACAGTGGATACAATTTTTTAATTTTTTCCTTGCTTCTACTAGCCGCTAGAAATGCTTCTTAAACACAGCAAAGCATCTGTTACTCTCAGCAACGCGTTGGAGTGCTCATTATGCTGCTGTAAAGGTATTAGCAGAAACATTTTGATAAGATTGTGGCTGCGATTGAGAAATTGTGTGATCATCAAGAACATTTGGACACCAGAGGTGTTGCACGGAATCTTATGCCTGGTGCGCGTGATTTCGCATTTCTTTGTTATCTTTTCTTTTGGAAAGCTGTATTAAGAGAAGTTAATTGTACTCAAATTGCATTCCAAAGTAAAGGCTTGAATGCTGATCAGCTCGCCATAAAAATAGAAGCATTTCGTCTTTATATTGGAGAAAAACGAAGTCAAATTGTAGAAGAAGCAATAGATCTTGCTGTGAAACAAAATCGGAAGCATATAAAATTCCAGTAGAAAGACGAATTCGTTGTAAAAACGTATCGCCGGTGTGTTGGCCACCGATGCAGGACTCACTCTAAAAGCTGAACTTCAATGACCTATTCAATACTGAACCCCAAAGTACATCGAATTCCGTCCAAGGTATAGCTTCATTGTTCGAGATTGCGCAGACTAATACTCTGCTTTTAGGGAACGTTGAAGAGTTGAAATTAGCTGCGTCAAAATTTACTGATTTTTAAGATGAGGTTTCAGAAACAGAACTTCTCTGGTGTTACCAGCAAAGTTTGAAATGCGGCATTCTAAAGAATGCCTAGGTATTGTATATAATGCTTAAAACTAGCCGGCAAAGTATAAAAAGATTCATATTTCACACATTTCCTAAGCATTCTATAGAATACCAAATGACAAACCGGCAAAGCAGGAAATACATTTCCAATTTGTTTCGAAGAATCGAAACTAATTCCCAGAAGTTAGTAAATTATGTAAAAAAGCCAAAATGAAGTACGGGATTACTGGCTGTGAATGGCTAGGATGTGATGTTTGTGGAAAACAAAAGTACGTTCATTTACCCTGTTAAAGAAAGGTCAGTACTATACAGTATTACGTCACAGATGCTGAGTTATTTTCCGTATTTCATGAAAACTCATTTGAGTACTGCATACGGACGACATGACAGAACGTTGAATGAATTTTCAACCAAATACAAAATCGTTACACGTAATGATATTGAACTATACAACCACCTTTGTGAGCCTTTGCAGAAAAAAAACGATATTAAAAAGGGAACTGATGAGAAACTTAATGATAGCTTCTGAATTTAATTTCCGTTGTCAGGTAGATCTTACTGATTCCCAGTCTCAGCCAGATAGAAAACACAAACTTATTATGTTGTATCAAAATCATCTTACTATTATTTTACATATTTCAAATAACAGTTTTTTAATGTCATTCTTTCATTAATTTTTCAAAATAACATTTGTATTTTTGAGGAATGAACGTCTTTTAAATAACAGCCTTCTCATAAACGTTTTTTCATACTTTGCCTAAAGAGCATTTATCATTCTATAGAATGCCTAGGTAATATATACAATGCCTAGAGAAAGCATGTAATAATTCTCATATTTCATGCTTTGCCTAAAAATGTCCAGCATTATATACAATACCTAGGCATTCCACAGAATGTCGGCGTTTTATACTTTGCTGGTAACAGAGACACCATGGTTGAGGAGACATTTAAAAGAGGATTCTTTGCGGAATAGGATTTTACAAAATCTCTTCCGAATCTTATAGTCTCACTAAAGTTATTTATGACAATTTGCGTGTCAGTGTCTTCGTGTGCATGGAGTTTCAGCAAACTCAAATTAATTAAAAACTACTTGCCATTAACAATGACCCAAACGAGATTCAATTATAACGAGATTCTTGACATATTAATAATAGAACACGAGGCAACAAATTTTAAAAAATTTTAATAAATAAAAAAACTAAAAATATTTAATTTATATAAATTTTGATGATGTGATTTCCGAGTTTGCGGCTGTTAAAGTTAGAAAGAAGAAATTTCAAGTGAGTGTACATATTTTTTTAATTATTAAATGGTTTATTCACTTTTATAGTACCTAACATTCATTTCACACTTAAATCAATGTTAAAGAATAAAGTAGTACCATTATTAACACAATACCGAAACTTGATTATTAATGAGAAAAAAATCGCTAAATAAATAAAAATAAAAGTTTACCTTTATAGAATTTTTATTATTTTAAACAATTTTCTATCTTGCGGTGACACGATGCCCACACCGTGTGTCACCCATGCTAGCTACGCCACTGTGCTTGAGACCATAATATGGATACAATATTACACTATTGTCTATACTATTAAAATCTGTGCCTGTTTGTTTGTTTGTTCCTTTGTTAGTAACATGATCTTCTCCGGAACGTTGAGCAGTTGAGTTTCGAGAGAGGTACCCTCGGGTTCCAAAAAATCGTGGGAGAGCCATTTGGACCACTCTCATCTTCCTGTGACTTTAATCAGCCAAGATTTTAATTGAAAATTCTGAAAACGCTAATTTTCGTAATCATTTTTTCGATTTGCAACAGTGCGCGCTAGAGCTAATGCTTTATTTTGAGAAGTCTTGCTACTACTCGCTTTCACTACGGTTTGTGAATAAAAAATTTCGACGTTTTACAAAATGTGAAGTAAAATTAGTATTGCCAAATATTAAACATATCATTATTTAAATCATGACGTCATACGCATTAACCTGAAGTGTCAAAAGATTTGTTTCCTGGTTTGGCAACAAAAAGTATTTACGAATTGGTTGCTGCTTGGAAAGAATGAACTGACTTTATTCCTATCGAAATGTTATATGCATTTTCTTTCCAGGTGTACATAGAACTTATAAATTTTGCTTTGGCTGCAACCCGCTCTTCTGGTGGGCTTGCCCGCTAGTAGGTATTAAAGTTTGTTGACTGAACATAAGAGTCAAACATCGGGAAAATTTGAATATTTATATGGTTAATCGGTTATAACGAATTATGCGAGATTTGTCTGCCTTAACAGGGATACTTTTGCTGAGGACTTTTGGGGTAAACTGGCTTGCATTCATGTTAATGCGTAATCCATGCAGCCAGATGATTTGTCAGGAGCCAAGCCCAGGATAAAATACCAGCGCTCAGTAGCCTGATTCACTCAGCCAAATGAACTGATAGTATAAAGTAAAAACATTGCTTTGAAAATTCAATGAAATATTTCGCGGGGATAGCACAGGAAATGTTTAATAATTCTAAACTACATATGTATCCTGTAAATCGTTTCTTTCCCACTAAAATTGGCATCTAACTGCATCCTGTATTTATAAGAACTTTCAGTCGTTTCAAATGAAACACAAAAATTTCTAGGCGTGCGAGTAATTAGTAGTTTGAAAATAAAATCTCGAACCACAGCATTTGAAATCAATTTTTCTAACGCTATGCGTTTTGTCCAATATTCATGAACGAAAATATATAAAACACTGTTTTTCAGATTATGCATGTATCGACGTTGACTTAACAAGGTGCAAGATACTGATGTGGCAATGAACAGGAATAAGAAAAATCACTTTTTCAAATGTTTTTTCTTGTCTAAAAATTGCAAGAAAAAACAGAGAGAGAGAAAAGGAAAGGAAAGGAAAAGCCTATGAAATATGAAGTGAAAGATAGGATTTTACGCTTTCAAAACTTCAGAACTCGGACTTTAAAAACGTGTTTTTTCTTGTTTTTCCCCCTATGCAATAATTTATTTCCGAAAATGTATTTTTAAAAATTCTAGTGTTAGTTTATGTATGTAATACCTTTCATTATTCACTGAGAACTTCACATTGAGAAAATTTTATAAATTTTATGCTTTATTGCATATTTATATGTGTACTATGTTCCGATTTAACACCAAGGCGCTTCATTAAATTCGGATTTGGCAAGTATTATTATTTTTTTTTTCTTTTTCATCTCCTTTTTCCTAAATGATTTTTTCTGCCTTTCTCTGATGATGTGCAACATGAATAAAAATTATGTTAATCATGAATAGAAATAATAAAACTTGTCAAACATTCAGAATGCCACAGATTCTGCTCTAAAAACTGCAAAAGTTTTATATGCGAGTGTTTACGTGAGAAAAGAAAGCGGGTGATCATAAATCAGAAAAGATGCCTTATAATAGTATTATAATATATATATATATATTAAATAATAATAACAAATTTAAAGGTAATGACTAGCAGGAAATTTTGGTGTCATAGCATGCTGAGATGCCGATCCACATTGAATAAAACATTTGGCATTCGACGCAGATTAAAACTTCATTTTATTTTCGGTAAACAAATTACGGCCACAAACAACTCGGCACGTTATTTGTGCCTATTTCAAGAGGTTTACATTTTTGATAACTTTTCAGCGAGAAAAAAGCAGCAGATAGCAATCCAGGTAGCACAAGAGTAACGAGCAAATGCATTACGTTCAGGATGAAATCTTAATTCAGACTGAATTAGTTTGGGTTTGCAATGCATTTTGATTGGATAGTTAATACTTCTTTAAAATTATTATTGGTTGCTTAAGCTTTAGTTCCATTTTCATCATAAGAATTATGTAAGAGTCATATGACATGGATTAATCTATAAATGATGCAGTGCAGAGAGAGGTTACTATTTTTAGAATTGAGAAGGGAAATTTACGTTACTAATTCAATCTTTAACATATTCTTTATTTTTCTTAACAAATATTCTGTATTTGTAAAAAGTAAATATAAATTTTAAATTCCAAAGTAAAATTAATTATTACTTCAAACCAGTTTACAATATCATTTAAACTCTAAGAGCATAGTTAATAAACTGGGAATTTAAATGTTATTGCTGAGTTAATGCTAAACTATTGTTATTAAAAATATTGTAAGTTAAAAAATTTTGTTAAGTTAAAAAAAAGAACAAAGTGCAAAATTAAAAGGAAACTATTAGAACTGTAAATGTAGTTATATTTTTAAAAAAAGTGAAAACAAACAAAGTAATTAGCGCTATAAGCTGCTAAGTACAAACAAAATTGTTTCAAAAGAAAATAGTAAAGATAAATTTTATAAAATTGTCTTGCGCCATTGCTGAAATTTGAATTTAACGAATATTCTCTATTTGTAAAAAGTAAATATAAATTTAAAATTGCAAAAATAAAATTAATTATTACTGCGAACCAATTTACAATATCATTTAAATTCTAAGAGCATAGTTAAACTGGGAATTTAAATGTTATTGCTAAGTTAATTCACTAAAATAATAGCTATTGTTATTAAAAATATTGTAAGTTAAAACATTTTTTTAAGTTTTAAAAAAAAGAGCAAAGTGCAAAATTAAATTTCATATATAAACATATACGAAGCTTCTTGTGATAGTTATTATGTTAAAGTTGCGTTAATTTCAAAGTAAACTTATTGGACACTTTTGAAAAATGAAGTTAATTTTCAGTCATCCCTACCATATGATAAGTCTAATTATTGTATTTTACCAATTTTAAATTTTTATTTATTTCAACGTATGGCATTGTGAATCTGTTCACCTAATATTAAACTTTGGTTTTGTATATAACTTACATGCAACTACAAAATAAACCTTTTTTTCCCTCTCGAAATGCATCTAGCGTTTGCAAATAACAATTTTTTATACACATTTTCCCATTTAAGAGCAATTCTAATAACAAATAAAACTTTGTTGTAAATATGCAACTCAGCTATTCTGAATTTTAAGAGTTTTTTATCAATAAATATGTTTACAAAATGTTTCTTTCAATTATTTTTTTTCAGTGTACTGTGGTTTAATGGAAAATATTTTAGATTTACTTTTGAAAGCCATTTTTGTCAGAGCATTGATATTTATGTTTTTCAGAAGTTGTCATGAAAAAGTAGTAAACATTGTGGTTTCTATCGTGAGGTTTTAGTGGCAGGTAAGTTATGAATCTGAGGCTAAGGTTTTCTTAGCATCTCATACATGTTTTTGTATTACATGTACGAATAGAATTCGACATGCAATTACTAGTATGAAATAATAAAAAAAATGCTTAGATTTCTTGAATTGTATGAAATCTATTAAAATCTGTATTACTAATATTTATTCATAATAAATATCGAAGATCGTTAAAAATCATATTATTATTAACAAATCGACAGACGAAGGATATTTTTTTCCAGACGATACAGTCTCGATTAACCATGCGTTTGTTATATATTTGTTATTTAAGATGGCGAAGGATGCATTATGGTTCGTCACCAATATCTTAAATCTGATGTGGAATTTCTGGACTACTTCCAAGAATTCATTTCTACGAGATACTGCTTAAGAACCAACTATGGATATGCCGACATCCCCCGCCTCAGAAGAAAACGGGGAAAACCCCAAATTCTGGATACAGTTCTCTTCATCCTTAGTCAGTTTCATGAGTAATCCTCGTACGAAAGACATCTTTCCGGAGGAAGTAAAGGAAAAAGCAGATAGACAATTTCGTGTCTTCCTTTTGCATTTCTAAAAGCATGGCAATAACTGCAATAAAAGAAGTTTTTGTTAAGGCGTAAATCGATAAGAATTTATGATGTATGGTTCAGCCAGTAGTATATTTGTTATGCTAGTAAATATAATCAATTCTTTTTTAATGTTAATTCATCAACTTTCTAATGTACCCGTAAAAACTTAATGTTTTTTGTAATGTTAATACTTTCTAACTTATACTACTGCTTTACTTCTACGATTGCACAAGCTCTGTTAAACATAATATTTCTGTTTGGTTTTGGTATGTATCCTTATTTGTTATTTGTTCGTCTGGACCAGATTTTGATATTAATTTCTAATCTCTTTCTACATAACCGATTTTTTAAAAATATTTCATCCAAACGTATTTGCTATGGAATACGCTTTTCCACGCAGAATTTTTCAAAATGGCACTTTGCGTCGGTTCAGTATAAACGGCGTATCACTGTTTAAATTGTTGCCACCAAATATTATCTACCTGTATTATATTTAAAGAAATTAAATAATAAAGAATTTGCTCGAATGTATTTATATATTGAATGTATTCATGTATAACATGAATATTTGTCGCACTGTGAAAAACGACGGAACCTAAAGCCATCAAATTTTGAATAACGTAATCCTCCACCCGAAAATAGTCACCTGAAAGGCCCAAATTTTGAATTTATTTTATTATCTATTTCATATTTTCTAAAACTTTAACGAATTTTTGATGAAAAAACTCAACAATTTCAAAGCGAGCAATGGCAACATTGTAGGGAAAAAAATTTATCTCCAGAGCGCGAGACTGTCTATCGAAAATTCTAAAGCTGTGCCGTTTTTAAATATTTTGTGATATAGCTGTTGAATTGTATTTTTGGATACTTAATTGCGAAGAACATGATATTTAATAAATAAAGATAACACGAAACGTTAAAAAAACGCCCCTTTGGGCGTAATATAAAATCTGGAAGCTTCCAGACTTTTTTTCTTTTTTGTTTATTTAAAGTTCAATTTTAGTCTCATACCCTTTTTAGTAGTCAAATTGATCCTCATAGAATTTCAATCTTTACAGTATGGAACAAATCAAAAGATAATCTTCTAAATAAAGGATTATAAGAATTATTAAAATAATTTATCGAATTTTAACTTTCTCTTAATAATTGTAAAAAAAATAATACCGATTGCTGACAGTGATGAACTTTTAATTAAAAAAAACTAGACTTTGTCTTAATTAAATCAAAAAATTAAAATTAAATTGAAAATTAAAAAATATCATGTAAAATATAAAAACCTGCAAATCTTCGCATGAGGATAACATCGTAGGCATATGTTTTTTGAGGCTTTAAAAGTAGTAAATATATATTCCCATAATGATTTGTGATTGGTAGTAGAAATAATGAATATTTTAACCTCTAACTCAAGCATTCAAAATCTGGAAATTAATGCTACATATAGCAATTACTTGAAATTTAAATTTAGTTACTTGACTATTGAAAATAATTATTTAATCAATGTCTTTAATAAAGTTGTATTGGTAATTTTTTATAAAAAGTGTAGCATAAAAAATTAGAAAAGAGAAGATAACTAACTGCATGAGGATTAATTAATAATCTTTTCCCAAAAACGCAGGAATGAAACTTAAGAATTCAAAAACTGAAAATGAGTAGGAAGTTAATGATACGTATAACAGTTAACAGAAATTTAAATTTACGTAATTAACTGTGCAAGGTCATTATTTAATTAGTCTCTTCTATAAAGCTGTAGTTGCCATTTTTCGGAAAAAATATGATGTAAAAAATTTTAAAAAGGGAAAATAAATAGTAACTGCAGGAGGTTACCTACACTAAAATTGCTTGATTAATTATCAGATTGTAAAATTATTTTCTTTTTATCTTTGTTAATGTGATTATTTTTAAGTCTTTTCTTTTTGTTTTGTTTCAGTTTATCCGTCTTATCACCATTTTGATGCACAACCTAAAATTAATCGTTTGGTTATTTGACTGGTTGATCGTTTAGATCATTATAACGAAACATACCAGGGGGTAGTTACACAATATTTCATCAATGGATTTGTAATTATTTTACTATGCCAAAGCACAGTAGGAGTTGTCTGACTAAGGATAGAGATGCCTTTGTGAAGGACTTTCTCAGGAACACGCTTGCATGCGTATATTAGGAAAACTACAAATATCTCAAGCAGCCAGTTTTTTTCGCTGAGTTGAACTACCTGTGCTTAGCGACTTTACCGGTGGCCATTTCGGCAAAGGAATGTTAACCGAAACTGAATCGTTTTTTACAACATTCATTGAAAAAACTCTTTTAAAACAGTATTTGTTTTTTCGGATATATAATCGAAAGTTTTGTATTGCAATTTTAGAACATGAAATGATTCATATTCCTAAGATGACCACTTTTAAAAGTGACAAGTACAGCTATAAAATTTTGGTATTAAATCTCAACCTTTATGAAGCTCACCAGCGACGAGCTGTAAGTCGCTGAACTCTGGCAGTTCCTTTCGAGGATCGAATCCCGTGAACGGGCTGGCTGCATTTGCGTTTTGTAGTTTTCTCCGTTTGTACGAAACATTTTTCCCCAGAAGGTCCTCCACGAAGGCATCCCTACACTTAGGCAGATAGCCGTCGTATGCATTCCACAATAAAATAAATTAAAAGATGAATTTTGTCTTTCTGAGACGACCAGCTTTTAGAACCGCAAATCGTCGCCTTGGGGAGGGTTTACTGTATTTAGCTTTTCCATTTGGGTAATTTTTATTTCCTTTAGAGAATATTTACTTTTCCTATTTTATTATTTGAATCATTTTGAACTGTTTCTTTCTTATTCTATTCTATTCTTTCTAGATCTTTCTTAACGCATAGTGACTCGTCTCGAAGGGACGTCATTTGGAAGTGACCAATAATTTCAATTTAGAGGTATATAGACATATATTATCTACTAATTATCAAACACTGATTTCCTCTAGGGATAAACCATCTGTTTTCCTTGATGGCTCAAACTACATTTTACAGTTTCTGTTAATTAAAGATAAACAGATGTTTTTTCGTTGAACACCATTAGTCAGTGCATTAGTTAAACAGAAAGTTTTCTGTGAGCAGAAAAATATTAGCTAAGAAATTTGCAATTGATTCATTTTTAGTATGTTTGGAATTAATTTTATTAGTTTAAGATTAATGATCAAAGTGTTATTCACAGTGCAGGAAACAGATTAAAGATTTAATAAAATTTTAAGAATAATAAATAAAGATTTACTAAAAATTAAACTCAAGGTTTTAGTTTTATTTGATGAATATTAATATTTTTACAGAGAAAAATTGGTAAGCAGAGTTTTTAAAATCATAATAAATTATTTAATTATTTTAAAATGGCTCCAAGCCAAAGAAAAATGTCGTTAAATTAAATGTCGGGTCTTAATTGAATCCCAGAATGATTAGACTGAAATCTCTGCAGTAGATGGCTAGAAGCAATATGCAAACAGAAAGAAAGAAAGATGAGACTAGCCAGAATAAAAGCGTTCCTGTTGAATTAAAATGGAAAGAATTCAAAAATACGAGTTTAGCAGCCAGGTTTTAGTTATCTATGTCAAGTACACTGCGCAAAAAAATAGGGGGGGGGCAGTTCTGTATCTCCCGT
Source organism: Stegodyphus mimosarum (assembly GCA_000611955.2). Taxonomy (NCBI): domain Eukaryota; kingdom Metazoa; phylum Arthropoda; class Arachnida; order Araneae; family Eresidae; genus Stegodyphus; species Stegodyphus mimosarum. The sequence goes on from KK112758.1 coordinate 213,039, forward strand.
TCTACTGGGCCGATTGAAGAAAACTCACATTGCGTTTTTCATGTTTCCAAAGCGCGACTTAGGATATATATTAGATTTATATATAGCATTGTTCTAATATAGGTATTTTG
>KK112759.1:0-34721 GCA_000611955.2 Stegodyphus mimosarum
AATATTTTAGAATCTTTATTGTTATTTCTAGAGCAAGAGATACAGAATCCAATTGAACCAACTACAATTAATCAGGCTATTGATATTTTAAAAGTAATTAATCACGAAGAAGAAAAGAAAATTAAATTTATTATCGACCAGCTGAAACTTCTGAAAGTGCCTAAATATAATAAAAGGTATTTCAATGAGACGATTGTATTATCTGCATCGTTATATGTGCATTCTGCCTCATCATACTGCGCAGTCTACAAATGTGACTCATTTTGTCTGCCTCATCCAAGAAACATGCAGAAGCTTATTTCGAAATTTTCTTTGTCGAATACCTCTCTCGAGGGAACCATATCTTATCTAAAAACAAAATTCAAGTACTTAAAGGAGCATGAAATTTTAGTGAATCTCCTATTAGATGAAATTCAAAGAGTTCAATGAGATGTGTTTCAAAATAAAATTCATAATTTCTCATCAGGTGCACTTAAATGTTTACATTCAGCATTTCTCACAGATAACTGAAGATCAAATCAAGAAGTCAATGACCTAAATATTTCATGTATTAATGCTAACTTAAACTGATGATAATTATCTCTGAAATTAGAAAAAAAAATTACGAACTGAAAACAGTTCATGGGAAAAATTGGGAGGATAGCATAAATTATGCTATAAATTGATAAATGAAAATTAGGGTAAAGCAGTTAGGTAAATATTTAATTATTGTAATTGGTCCTAACTTATTTGAATCTCCAGGGAAAATGAAACAAGTTCTAACCAATTCATAATAATTTATGATAGTGAATTCGTTTCATTATCTTCTCGTGCTGGGTTTTCGTGTCTGTATTAATACCTAACCTTGATATTATTTAATTATTGTTTTCAGCTTGCATTTAAGTAGTTAAATATTCTTGTATCTGAAATAACGTTTAACAAAATAAATATCAAAAATAATATCAGTAATCTATTTCAGGAAGAAAAAAGACTGACCAAATATTCGGCAGACTTGTACCTATATATAAGAAAATTATTTTAAAAATTTGTTTTCAGCAAATGCAAAGGTGCCAGAAATACACTGTGCTGTCATTGCACAATGTTAAAAAAAAAGTTAATTCAAAGAAAAATTCTGTTTAAAATGTTGAAATTTTCTCATGCGAAGTGCATTATTGCTTAATTATTAGTTTAAAGAGAAAAAAAAGTAATTTTAAAAAGACGTAGCCACTTGTAACAGCCGCATAGAAACGATCGAGTATTAACGGTGCAAAGTTGAAGGCGAACGTCGGCAGTCAGCCTGGCTTCATCACGTGACCTCCCAAACTGCTTTTTGCGCCAGAGCCTCTATACATTGCCTCCTAGATATACAAAGCCAACGGACAGGTCGCAGAAACGAGTGTGACGTCAAAGCTAGTAGGCCCACGTGATGTTCTCGAGGTTTGCATCCAAGGTTTCTAAAATATCTTATCTTGGTTTGCATCAAACTGGATTCTCAAGTGGGAAGCCATTGCTTTTGCCGCGTGATATGAAGTGGAACGCTAGCACGTGCTTGTGAGCAACAGAAATACTCGGTAAGTTCGTATTTATTGTAATGTAATTTTATATTTTGTTCATTGAAATAAACGCTTGTTATTACTAATGTTGAATTAAATTAAGTATTAATTGCTAAGAACACATATACCTAATATGTTTATCTTCGTATTCTGTACACTGTAAGTGTTTCTGAATTAAATTAGTAGATTAGCAATTATTATTAATTTAATTTCTGAAGTTACTTAATATATTTTGTTTAGGTGCTACACTGAAGTTTCATTTTATGTGTGCAATATGTAATGTTACGTATAATCTGTTATAAAAGTTTCTGTTATTATTTCATTATTGTTTTACGAATATTTAACCTAATCTCATTTATATACAGCTTAACAATTTCTAAAAATGTAATTCAAAGTAAACCTATGATATACAATAAATCTAGTTAAATTACATGCATCAATTAACAAATGTATGTACACTAAATATGTGAGTGTGTAGTATATACTTAAGTATAAATGAGAATGGGGAAATTTTGAGTTAATGTGATCAAAACATTCGATATTTCAAAAATTAGACTAGTAAAAAATTTCTTTATTTTTATTGTGAATTTAGTTTATATATTAACATCACTCATGAAAGATGTATATTTTGCAGCTTTTAAATTTATGCTATGTATTTGCATACAATGTACTTAAGTATTCGAGCAGTAAATTAATTTTAACGTCCCGTAAATAGTTTTTAGTTTACCAAACAATGTGTCTCTTCAGATTTAAAATTTATATTTTTCTGTTCAATATTCTAAACATGATTAACCTGAAGTTTGATATAATTTTCATTTCATTATTGCAGCATGATTTAAATACCAAAATTATCATCATTGATGTGAGCAATAATTTCAGTATAATAATAGATATCTTTATATAAGCTTACGTGTTCTTCAGGTACGACTTTCTGAAAGTCTTGTTCACTCAAATTTTCAATTACATTTGAAATTCTCCTCTGTTCCTGTTGGTTTTGGTGTATCGAAATTCAATTGTATAATTATGCAATGTTTTGAATGTGCAAATTTAAATTGTTATAGTATTAGTATTTATATAACTGATCTTTGTACTTTTTTACAGGAAATATGCCCTTTAAATGCTGTGTAACTGGTTGTCAAGGAAATTACAAAGGGAATGAAAAGGTGCACATATTTTCATTTCCCAAAAGTGATGCTCTTAGAGAGAAGTGGCTAAGAAACATACCTAGGAAAGACTTCTCAGTAACTCCATATTCTCGGGTAGGTATTTCAGAGCTTTGTTTTTTCCTAATTAATTTAAGATTCAATAAATGTTTGGTAGAATACTCTTACTCTGGTATGAAAACTTTCTTTCTACAAGCTGTAATTTTTACCTCCCATCAACATGTATACATAGGTTTCAGTCTATACCTTTCTATTTATTGAAGCAACAAATTACATTTCATTTACAAACAATCAAGTGGAAATAATACTTTGAAGCTCGTTGCTCTTTGAGCCAAAGACCTGGTGGGAGGTCATGTGTTAACAAGATCAGAATTTTTATTAAATGTTTTATATGCAGTGTTAACTGATCCTTAAATATTGGAAAGAAATTTTTAATTTCTTTATATGCATTTAAAATTTAAACTGCCATAAGCATTTACTATTTGAAATTGTTTTTATTTGCAACGAAAGTGATATAATCTTGTTTGATAGTTTGCTGGTTTAAGAAATTAGCTACCTGATGTCTTCCTTTTACTTAACAGGTGTGCCATAAACATTTTCAGCCTGAGGATATCATCTGGGAAGCATCGGCTTTCAATGAAGAAACTGGAAAGATTATTAAAGCTTCATTGGAAAGACCAAGACTCAAGGAGTGACGTCACCCGGGGGACAAGACACATCGGTCGATGCGTGATTTTGGTAATGGAAAAAATGTAAACTAAAGCAAAATGAGTATTTTATGTGCAGTAGTTTGTACATACTGGAAATAACGGGTATATACTTACTAATTAAGTATTTTTTAAAGCAAATGTTTATTTTATGCACAGAATTCGTACGAATGCTAAAATAATTGTAAGCTCTGAAAAACGATATTTAAGTTAATTAAGGGAAATAAGTATTGTAAAACAAGGTATTTTTCAATAATTTTACCTTGTATTGTCTGCACTAAATAAATCTTGTTGAATGGAACACATGATGGCATAACTGCTAAAACCATGGTAATCAAAAAGTATTTTCTCCTTTATTTTCATTGCTCATGCATTTTTTAATACAAATGAATTTTGACATTTCATGAGAAATATATGATCGTGATTTTCAGTTTAAATTACGTACCTCAAGCAAAAATATAAATAAAAAGATTCGAATCAACAAATTCATATTTAATTAACATAAAATACTACGAATTTCTTAATATCACATCATTATACTTTTAAACAGACTTATCACATTCTTTTTAAAGCGAAAAGTCACTTATATACTGATTCACTTCAGATTTCAGCGGAAGTGCATATATTTTCAGTATTGTCTAAGAGCATTCTTATAAACCCTTACACTTCTAAGATTTCTAAATAACATTCATCCTGGCGTGATTATTCGCTGAAATAAATATTCACATCCTATTCTTCCCTTCATACATTAAAAATATAACAATGAGATACATTCCGCAAGAGAAGAAGAGGGGAAAAGTGGTCACGTGGTTTAAGAACAACAACGTCCGCAGTCTACGATGGAGTCTATAGCCGATGTACCACTAAAATAAATTGATTTTTCTAATTTAGAAATTTACAGCTATTGTGAAAAATTAAAAAGTACTCTTGGAAGTTATTTCTCTTTTCTTGATTTTAATAAAAAAGGTCTTCTCTTGTTCAAGGAAAAACACGTTAATAACATATTTGTTTTAAAGTAATGCCAGATAGTAAGGTACTTTTAGCAAGCTGTGAAGAAAACAATTAATTATAAAATGTCTGTGGAAATTTCTGCGGAAAATGAGGTAAGATTCATAAATTTTCTTTTATGCACGATACTTACCAATATTCATCTTTTACTTTATTAGGAATATTAAGTGTATATCAATAGTTGAAAAATATTCTCGAGACCTTGAATAATTGTTTCCAAACTGTACAATGTAAATATTTGTTAATAGTTCATGAATACTTGTTCTAAATTATTGAAATAGTTGAATTCATGCAAGAGCTGCTTATTTGCAAAAACATTAACACCAAGCCAATTTTCTCTTATTAATTACATTGCCATAGAACATGCTATACCACTAAATTTCATCACGTTGTGTTTTAATAATGTGGGTGTTATAATCAAGTTTTAATCAATACGCATAAATGTATTATATTTTATCGCGTTCTACTATAAAATAAAGAAATATCTATGACCAAAAAATTATTAATTTCACAGCTAGAATTACAGCGAACTCAGTTGTGCAAATCCATACAATTTTCTTTTTGACATTTATACTCTAATATAAGAAATACATGTTAATCTGAAGTTTATGCCATCTGTAGATTAAGAGTCAAACAATTAAATTTCAAGGGGTACAAAATTATGTATTAATTTTGAACTGTGTATAATATTAATATCACTACCGTCACATAATTTTAGGGCAACTGTATTTATAATGCTTGTTTGTTTACATTAGCAGTTCTTACATCACGTGACCTCTGACGTCAGCTCGATGTATCTCATTAAAATACATTTTTACACATATACACGCAATACTAACAATAATAAACTTGCCCTACATCTTAATTTCAATTTAGCCTGTGTACAAATTAAATATTTTAATTACTAATGTATTTATATCCGGTTTTATCTTAAAATACTTTTGTTATACTCAAAATAGTGTTCAGTATTTAATTATTTTTCTTTCTTTCATGATTAAAAACAAATTATATGGAATCAAAATAAAAACATATGGAGTAGTTAAATGACATTGTAGAGAATATCTTACTTACTCTTTCGCTATTTATATTCCAGCACAGTATACAGATTTGTTTTCCTTCATGGTCAAGCATGTGCAGGTTCACTTAATTATATCAATTAAATTACATCAGACATATGTATAGGTTAAATAACACTGAAGGGAATATGTAACTCACTCATTCGATGTTTGCATGATAATGTAGTCGGGAAATTGTTCTTTTCTCAGGATGAAGCATGTATCTGGATTAAGCATTACTTCGCAATGTTTAACCCAGACATTGCTTCAATACATAGAAGTACTTTGGGGATTTAAAGAAAGTGACCAAAACACATAGGCATATGAATGGAGTTCGACAACCGAATTTATCAATTATCTAATCATTTTAAGTTTAACCATCTCACTATGATAAAAGTCTCATTCACGAAATGAAGATTATGATAAAAAAGGATTTAACATGATAATTGTTTTTCATTTTAAATGTAAAATACAGTAAAATGAACTATAAATGTAAAATTACATCACAATGATATATGAAAACTACATAAATTCATCAAAAATAGTCAGTTATTTTATCTGCTTGTAAAGAACGTTTTCCGCCAAAAACTGTTCTTAATAAAGTTAAAAAAAACAACATGAAAGCAATATCTATAGCGCGGGTACGAATCACCACCCAAATATATGATTTTCTGCCAATAGTTTGGTAGTTTTTTGGTTTGGCTGAAGGTGTGTGCAAAGACCCTGAAAAGGTGTCAGCCGTTAAAGACTGGAAATGTTCCGAAAATGTCCATCACCTGAAAAGCTTCCTAGGGTTTTTCACCTACTATAGGAGATTCGTGAAGGACTTTTCTTCCCTCGCAAGACCCCTTCACAAGCTGACAGAGAGCAAACAAAAGTTCTTGTGGACAAAAGACTTTGACGATGCATTTAATAACTCGAAGGAAGCTTTAACATCGGCTCCAATCTTGACGTATCCTCAGCGCGACAAACCATTTATTCTCGACACGGATGCGAGCAATGAGAGTGTTTGTGCTGTTTTTTCCCAAGAAATTAACGGCCAAGAACCGGAGAATTCCTCAAAACCGGAGAGGAATTACTGTGTCACCAGGAAAGAACTGCTCGCCATAGTTAAAGCCGTAGAACATTTCCGTCATTATTTCTACGGCAGAAAATTTCTACTCCGTACCGATCATGCTTCGTTGACCTAGCTTTTAAATTTGAAGAATCCTGAAGGTCAAATTGCCAGGTGAACACATAGACTCCAGAAATGTGATATCGCTATCCGTCACCGGAAGGGATCAGCACATGAGAACGCCGACGCCCTGTCTAGGATACTCTGCCCAGAAAACTGTCGAAATTGTTCTAGGGTAAAAGCTAAATAGCAGCTGCTTAATCCGGTCACACGACAAATTACAACATCAACATCGGCTGATCCAGACCCATGGAGTGAAAAAGAAGTCAGGAAAAACCAGCTGGAAGTCAGGAAAGACCAGGTGGAAGATTGTTACATTAAACCCATAATTGATTTAATGGTCTCTTCCAGTAGAAAACCTACCTGGCAGGCCATTTCGATCTATAGTCCAACAACAAAGCAATATTGGGCACTTTAGTATTCAATCCATATTGAAAACGGCGTTTTGTACCGGAAATTCGAATCAGATGAGGGAATGACCAATCTGACGACGGAAACTGATACTTCCAAGATCCTGGATTCAGGATGTCCTTAAAGAGCTGCATAGAAGTCCCACAGGATGCCACTTCGGAATAATCAAGAACTTGCAGAGAGTTCGTGAGCCCTTCCACTGGAGTAATGCAAAGGATGACGTGCGAAAGTGGTGACGATCTTGCGATACCTGTGCAGGTCAGAAAGGACTGAGGAAACGCAGCTTAGGCGAGCTGCAACGTTACAATGTAGGAGCACCTTTTGAACATATCGCTTCGATATCTTTGCCACGAACTGTTGATGGCAACAAATACATCCTCGTTGTCATTGATTACTTCACCATGTTGTCTGAAGTACATCCTATTTCTGATCAAGAGGCTGCTACAGTAGTAGAGGCAATGATACAGCACTGGATTTCCAGGTTCGAAGTGCCTCTTCAGTTATATTCCGATCAGGGAAGGAATTTTACCTCGACTGTAATTAAAGAACTACTCGCAAGCTACTCGGCATTGACAAAACCCAAACGACGCCTTTACATCCCCAGTCGGACAACATCGTAGAAAGGTTTAATCGAACCATCCTTAAAAACCTCTCATTGGTGGTTTCCAGAAACCAACAGGACTGGGACAAGAAGTTAGCACGATTTCTACCGGCTTACCACAGTGATGTCCACGAGAGTACCAGCTATTCTCCATCTCGGAGGCTCTTGAGTCGTGACCTTCGTCTGCCTTGCGATTTTTTGTTTGGTCGCCCTCCGGATGCGCCTTTATCGCCTGAGCAATACATTCAAGATCCCCATACCTGGTTTGAAGTGATGCACTACTTTGCACGAGAGCGAGTCATCTTGGCGACGGAGAAAATGAAGCCGCGATACGACACGAGAGCTACTGAACATCAATTCAACGATGGAGACAAGGTGCGGTTGTGGAATCCGATTCTGTCCAAAACTACAGACACCTTGGTATGGTCCGTACACAGTCTTAAACAGGCTGAACCACGTCGTGGTTCGGATCCGTAAATCATCGAACTCTAAGCCTAAAGTCGTTCATTACGACTGGTTAGCTCCTTGCTATGGCTATAGGCGAAGTGTATATAATTGTAAATAGTATAAGACCATGGTCCTTTTTGTTTCTAAATTTGATAGTATTTGATTTGTTTTCAGTTACTTGCAATTATTGTTTATGTTTTTTGGAATGTAATATTTTTATTGCATTGATTCCTTAGTTGTAAGTCTGGCTTCCTGTCCAGGGATTTGTGCTGCCTGGGCCGTCCAGTGCTTAGGAAGGGTGTAATTAAAATTGTTTGATTTCTCCGTGCAATGTAGCGCGTGACGACTTTTAAGAGAAAGCTACGCCGAAAATATAAAAATACAGGAGCCCGCGCATTTAATTAATAGATATCTTGTAACTGCTTTTGCTTTCCAGAAACTTCGAGAACAGAAAGTACCAGAATGTTCTCGTGAATGATTAAAAAACTTATAAAAGCTGGAGAAAAACATCTCAGCTCAGACGTTTTAAGACGTTACTTTTCCGACGTAGCTAAATCGTCTGCGTTGCACGAGAAAATTAAACTATTTTAATTACAATTCTAAATAAATAGCAAAATAAATATAAAATCCATAATACTTTACTACTATAAACCAAGAGACCAATTTCTGTTACAAAGCTATGAAGAATTTGCAGTGGCGGCTCGTAATAAGCACTGTGGAACTGCAGCACCCCCTATTTCCACTTATTATTATTTTTAATGTTTAATATAATGAGCCCCTTTTTTCTTTAATTCTTTCTTTATACTTCTACAATATATAATCCTTAAACTTAATGTCAGTAGCCATCCTCCATTTATGAAAAAGGTACAAAAGTTTTTGTATGGAACTGCGCGCTTCACAGTTCCAGCGGCGTGGTGTTTTGCTGTTCTGCGCATGCGCACACAGAAAGCAGCATTCGAGCGACGGAGGGAGAAGAGCACTGTCGCTCTTGCAGTGCCGAAATTCTAAAAACGTGATTACTCTTTACTCCGCTAGTGTGGTATTTGGTTGTTCTGCGCATGCGCACTTAGGAAGCAGCGTACGAGGCCGAGAGCAAGAAAAGCACTGTCGTTCTTGCACTGCCGAATCTGGAGTGCTGTTAGGAGGTGGATCTTTTTTTTTACTCCGCGTGTGTTGTGTTTAAAAATCATGCACCATATTCTTGGTTAGATTATTTTTCAGCTATTCTATTTGATTCATTTTTTTCGGTTCTTTTATTTTACAGAAAACTTTAACCATTCCCTTGCATCCTCAAGTAATAAATTCAGTGATTGTAAGTGAACTTCAAGAGCTTTCGTTTTAACAGCTGTCTCTCCATGAGAAAATTACAATTAAGAAAAGAAGTCGTTCAACATCTGATATTCTAATATGTCAGCCAGGCATAAGCAACAAAAAGAAATATATTCGTAGTTTCAATTCTAAATGGTACCAACGAAAAAATTGGCTTTGCGGTTGTGAAGTAAAAAATGCTCTGTTTTGTTTCCCGTGCTTCCTGTTTGGAGGTGATGTAACGTGGACAAAAGATGGTTTTATAAATATAAACAAAATGAAAGAAAAAACTGAAAAGCATGAGAAGCCAAAGAAGCATGTTGATAATGTAGTTTCACTGTCACTTTTAGGAACCGTTAGCATTAAAGAGAAACTTAGTGAGGGATAGAGATTTCCAGTCAATGAGCATAACATAAAGGTTAAAAAGAACCGTGAAATTTTGTGCAAAATAATAGACTGCATTTTCTTTTGCGGAAGCTTTGAAACTCTCTAACGTGGACATGATGAAAACGACGATTCAGTAAATCCAGGGGTATTTAGAGGATTAGTAAATTTTGCCTTTAAATTAGATTCAGATTTGAAGAATCACTTGGAAACTAGTGCAGTCTCCAAAGGTGTTTCTAAGACCATTCACAACGAGATACTTGAGTGCCTATTTCAAATATACCATGAGGAGATAAGGACAGAAATTAGGAAAGCTTGTAGCTTTAATGGCTGATGACACAACAGATGTTTCGGAACACACTTAGATGGTCCTTGTTCTACGGTATGTATTGAATGGGGAAATATTTGAGCGTTTGTGAGGATTCTTTATTCTAGAAAATCAAGCTGCAGATGGCATATCAAAATGTACTTTAGAACAATTGGATATAATTCTTCAAGGAAATGAACAAAAGTTGATAGCTCAGACATTTGATGGTGCAAATGTCATGAAAGGCAAAAAAGCTGGAGTTCAAGCAAAAATAAAAGCAATTTATAATGCACATTTCGTTTACTGTTATGTAAACTACTGTTATGTACTAAACACTTAATTTTATTATGAGAAATGCAACAATTATTTCAAGAAACGGAAAAATATTTTTTTCTAGCATTCTGGCTATTCCAACATTCTTTTCAAGATCGCCGCAGCATGCGTCCATTCTAAGGAAGCATATGGCCGTTAGCATTCCACGTCCTTCCTCTACAAGGTGGAACTTCAACATACGGACCATAAACACAGTTCATGAAAATTTGCAACCTTTAAACAATTGCCTTGCTGAAATTCAGTCAACATCAAATGCAGATTAAACTATTGCAGAGGCAACAGGAATTTCAAAATATCTAAATGATGATAATTTCAAGTTTTGGTTAGAGATTTTATCAGATTATGCCTCATGTTGAAATAATATATAACCAAATGCAATCGAGAGAAATTAGTGTGTTTAAAGTTAATGAATATATAACAAATTTCAAAACTGCTATTTTAAAATTAAGAAACTCAAAGTACTGTGAGAATTCTTCAAAGCCACTGATGACAGAAGCTAAGGAAATATGTGACTTTATATGTATTGATATAATGGAAAGATATTCTTCCACTAAACACTTAGCAGCTGCTAAATTGTTCAACAAGAATTGCTTTGCTAGTTTTAGGAAAGAACATCCTGCAGAATAAATAGTACTGACCACTGATCAATCAGTGGTCAATCACTTTGTCAATCATATCCATTGATTGACTAAGAAAAGCTTGAAACTGAACTAGAAGTATTCTATTGTAGGTCTGATATTCGTAAATACTGCAAATTAATTGATCTACTGAAATTTATCTTTGAAAATAATCTAGATGATGTTCTTAGTGAAATTACGAAACTGATAAAATTTCTCTTGACAGTTCCCATGACTACATCAGAGGCTGAACGCTGCTTTTTAACATTCAAAAAATAGAAACTTTTCTAAGAAGCACTATTAATTCGGAAAGATTTAATGCGCTTGCAGTGCTTTCAATACAGAAAAATTTCCTCAGTTGTCATGCAAAGATCAAGGAGAAAATTATTGATCTTTTCGCGCGAATTAAAACAAGAAGAACGAATTTTATTTTTAAATGAATAGGTAAAGATTGAACTGTAACAATTAGCTTAAAGTAATTAAGAAATGTTTAATTTTTCTCTTGTAAGATTTCATGGAAGTTTCAAAAAAAATTTTCTTTTTATAGATGTATCTTTCCCTTTACACAGTTTTAAAACAAAGGTTAAAATTTTTTGGAACAGCACCCCCACTAATTTTAGCTACAAGCCGCCACTGCTAACTATACTTGTTTACTTAGTGCTGTTACTGATTGTAGCGAATTCGCGATGAGATCGAATTAGTTTTCTCTGTGTTTTGAATTTGAGTTCTGTTTAACGTTTTAGTAGTTAAAATATAACTACTGTCAGATACTGTGATATTGTACGAATATCTCTGAGGAAATTTCAGCATTTCGTCTTATTTCTTGGGATAACAATAAATTTTATTAACTTTTTATCGACTTGCGTGTTTAATCCATTATGAACCCGTACCCACGCAACAATAATTTTCTTTTGCATTTACAATTGACAGTACAGCATATTTAATCTCTTATTTCCTTTTTCTAACATTTTCATGCGCTCAACTAAATGAGATGTCACTGGAAGTAAACTGATTTGAACAGTCTATCTTATCAGCTTGTAGCTTTCCTTTTTTGGGAAGAGGGAAGCTAAATTTTCCAGCGCTCGTTTCATTGTTTCCCGAGCCTGATACCTGCTTACTCTATCCATTTTTAGCATAAATATAGATGAATCATTCCTGTTAGGCATCTTTTTTTCCATAATAACTTCAGTTTTCGATGCACAACATATATAATGTATTGGTGAATTATTCTCACATGATGATGATGGAAGATGTAAAGTGGGAACAGCAATTGGCTTTCAGCACCCTTTTAGGAGTTGAATGAAGCAATTCTACCTTTAGATCCCATACGTAGTCATCAGGTATAAAATGAAAAACATATATTCTTGCATTTTCGATGTTGAAATTATCTGCTCTTTTGCAGCGATCAATCCATAACTTACGAAGTTCTGGATCACTTGGAAAACGACGTTATGTGATGCCCTGACTTTTAGTTTTCCTTTTATAGTTTTGACACAATGCTATAACACAATTTAACATCTAAGACTAGGTATAATAGCAAATTAACAACACAAATCAAATCAAATCAAACTGTTGATGCAATGAATGTAAACAAACGCTAAGAACTAACGATTGTCACCTACATGACATCATGCGCATATGGCATAATTTTCTCCCTGCATTACGCATCGCTCTTGGGCCACCGCTGGGAAATAGAGGAGAGGCCGGGAATTTTTTTTCCCATGCAGGTAGGAAGTAAGAAGAAGAGTCCTAATCCGCTTCCCCACACACTGCTTTGAAGAACTAGCGATCAATTCGTGGTGACCAAAATATTCAGTGACTTACCATTAAGATCAACGGGTTTTGACACGATCGGATATAAATATTTTGTAATTATGTCGTAAATATACATATAAATGTATATATTTTCCTTTTCTACAATATTTCAGAGTCCTACATATGTGAAAAGAATAAATTTTTAAAGAACACTTCATTCTGAACGGAATTAAATGTTATTCTTTTCATAGACCTGTTTGCTCAGAACGATTTAATTTGAATGAAATATTTTCACAAGGTTTCGTTAACTACGCAAAAAACAAATCTGCATTATTAATTATTAAAATTATGCATTATTTCTTTTCTATTTACCAAGCAAATTTGTTCCTAAAATACTTTGTTAAATATGACATGATTTTTTAGCTTCTGAGGCATCTTTTAAATTGCAAAATCGAGGCCAATTGATAATTAAGGCTCTCTTCGATCCGTTTCAAATTAGAGCACCTTTCATTTTAATAGTGAGATACGTTAAATATTGGTGCTCATATCCATTCATTTTAACTTTCTCTGAATACTTCTGAAAGGGAATAAAAAAAAGGTTTAAAAAATATTATTTAAAACTTGTAACTGAATTATTATGAATTGTAAGAGAATGATTTTTTTACCCTTCAGTAATACCTATTCTAAAACTCTTCTTTATTACTTCCGTAAGGCCGCATCTCATAGAATTTGGTTTACAATACTTTTTAACAGATTGCTTCCCAGTGCGAACAATTCCTGCTTAAATAGTTTTATAAACGTATTTGTCAACTGGATTTCAATTTATGTTTACAGTTCAATGTTAATGTCATTATATATTTAGGTAATATTTATAATCATTATTATAAATTTTGATACATTTAATAATTAGATTTCTTCAAACTTTCACAGGAGTTTATGAATTAACGAATCCTTCATTTCAGACACATTTATAAATAATTTAATAAATATTTACGTATCTTGTTAAAGATAGATACATGCTTTTTGCAAGCATATGCATAAATACCCATACATATTTCATATTTTTCATTTTCGGCATGTGCAAATCTTTTATTTCTGTGCATTCACAAAGCGTTTGGAACATAAAATAAAAGTAGCGAATATTCTATCAAGGGTATCGAAACACGTAAAAAATTTTAAAGATACCGTTAGGTACTTTTCATTCTTTAAGCATAACATTTTTGTTAAAATCTGTACTTTTGTAATTCAACAGCTTAGAATTTTGTAAATCAAATTCATAATTAAATTCGCTGTTGTTAGTTATCGAAAGATAACCAAGATGTGATTTTTGCGTAAATGTCACTAAACTATACAAATTGCTATTATCCATCACACAATGAATGTTGTTTTTATGCGGAAGTGTCCCACTTTTCGATTTGTATGGAACTGTCGTGTGTCGAAATACTATCAGAGTGCTGTTAAGGGAGCTTCTGAATGTAAACAAAAAATAGCCCATCTGGAGACCGAAGCCTGGAGCAGGGCTTCACTCGTAGTGCGGCGTTGGCCCCTCTTTCTTTTCTTACCTCCATGGTTTTTCACATACACTACCTTGAGCTAAGAATAAAGAGAATCCTGAACATTTTTTGCCTTTAATTTATATTACAACAATTTTTCTGCTATCTCAACTAAATTGTTCTAAAACTTTTCTATTTCTATTCTTGTTTCTTAAACAAGCTTTCGATGTATACTTAACATATATATCCCATTTAAGCAATTCTCTGTCATTGTACAACGCAATTAAGTTTTTACTCTGCGTAGAGTACTAACTGAAAGCTCGATAGTACACGTAATAACATGGTTGAGACAAAGATATAAGAAGAGCACGTCTCGTTTCTGGGAAAAGAATTGTCGCTTCTTTTACAAAATCTTCCATAGTTACTACCTTCATTTTGTCTTGTCGATCTCAAGTTTCTTCATTTTCCAGAAATTACACTAAAGTTCTCTCTCACTGTCAAAATGTTTCAAATTCTAAAAATCGCCAAAGCACTCTGCGTTTTTAGTAAATTCTTCCCTTGGCATCTTTAGCATAGCCACAAGATATAATAACAACAAAGAAAATGCTGATAGATTATTGCTGGAAAATCTTTTCTCCATGACAATGTTAAGGAATCTGGATAAGGATAAGACACATTTTCCGGAATTCATGGGTTGTAGATGCTGGAGGATTTGAGCGATATTTTTATAGTTTTACAATTCTCGGAGCTTGCAATTCAGTGCCCATGCTCTCAGCCATAGACTTGCGAAAGATTTTGCAATTGTAATTGTAATTTGCTGGCATAAAACATCTGTTGCTCTACCATGTTATTTTACAAGCATTAAAATTCTGTTTATGTGGTCTTTGTAGCATATTTAAATTTTTGGACTGTAAAATATTCGCCACAGATTCTAGCAGAGCCGAATATTTTGCAATTAGTCCTATGCACACGATAAATTCAAATTTCGTCGCAGCACAATGTAATTGGAAAGCAGTTTCCCTGGTAGATGTATTACCTTCTTTTGATAACTTTTCCAGTCCCTATTTTCCAGTATGTTTATAAAATGCTCTTTGAATATACTAATACTTCTGTATTTTTGAGAACAGCGTGTGCCCCATAAGTTTGGAATATTTGCTATACATTTTCTTCGTAGAACAGATTCACGAAAAACGTTTATCACATTCTTTATAGTAGCAATACTATTTCTGATTTCCGATACGCAGTTCAAATTGTTCACAACTGAATTTAGTTTGTGACTAGCACAATGGAAAAGCAAGGTTTTTTTATAATTCTGTTGCAAGATCTTCTGCACGGCCCTAATATTGCCACGGTTGAACATCTATCGTAACCCTGTCAAACACATTTGTTTGGATCAAAACCTTTCCTTTTCAGAAAAATGTCTAATTCATTTGCAACAGTACGAGCATCCATTGCATTTAGTTCAATAAATCCTAGGAATTCTTCCCGGACAGCCATTCTTTCTGCATCAAAAATCGAATGCCAACTGACAATTGCTCCTTCCCAGATACATCGCTTGTTTCTTCTGTCATGCTGTAAGCAGAAGGTTTTTTTGCATCTCATACTATAGTGTATTTCACCACCAATCCACACAAATTGATCAATTCGTTTTGGATTTGAGGTGACATATAAATAGCATTTTTACTACCTTTTTCGAAATGTCTTTGCAAATTTTTATCTTTTGTTTCGATTCTTAGGCGAATCAGGTCTTGATAATTCCCTTCCTGTTTTGTCTTACCCTTTAATCAGAGGTCAGGGGTTCCACAAAATATGATAGCGAAAATTATTGACGCTACTGCGTTTTGATTTTCTTCCATTTCTTTTTTGTGCCCAGAAACAAGTGTAACGTTTATAGGTTCATTTTCTAGAAAACTCTTGGCAGCGATTACTGATGCTTTGTGCCATTGATTTGAGAAGTGATTTTTACAAGCTTCATGCACGACATGATAACGCGTGAATGGCTTAATAATGAAGAAACCCAAGACACCTTTCACCGATGCTGAAGCAGGAGGGAAAATAACACAGTACAAACATAGTGCTCCTTTTACACTTTTGAATACGCGAGCCAAGAAGCATAAGTCTTTACCCACTCATTGGATAGCATCTGCTGCAAAATTATAATTTTCATCAGGTGTCCAACAACATTTTAATATTTTCATCTTTAGATGTGTGGCCACTGATGACGAACACTCTACCCATCTTTCCAAACCATGGCTGCAACCTTAAGGAATAATATAAGAAACAGAGAAAACTTTTCGTTGACTTTTTGGTTGAAATAAAAAAAAAGAGTTCTATTCATTTGGGGGGGTTCAAGTACACCTCCCTGCACCCCCTGGCTAAGCCAATGCATACAAGGAGGTAAATACTGAAAAACAAGAGATAAAAGTTTGTTCTAAATGTAGAACATCGCATGAATATCGGAAGTGTTCAGGGTATGGGTAAAGTCATAAGTGAAAAAAGGCAAATCATTTCACGAATCATTGTAACAGCTATGGAATAGAAAATGAAGCTATCAAGGTAAACTAAAAAGAGAATCAAATTAAATTACTAAATCATGACTCTGAAGAAGAATTAAAATTTTAAGTAAGTACCTTAACCTTAATTTAGATAACAAAGAAAAGAAATGGACTGTTAAGTCAATGTAAATAAAAGTAAACTAAATTTGCAATTAGATACTGAGCATTGTGCAATGTTATTTCTAAAAGAAAAGGGAAATTGCTAAACATTGCGATACAAAAATATGAAGTTAAAAGATTAGTTACATTCTCTGGGAACAAAATGGATACTATAGGAAAAGTAGTACTTAATTGCCAATATGAAAAAACGTTATGTTGTAGAATTCCAAGTTATTGATAAAAAAGTACCTTCTGTATTAGGATTAAAATTATGTCCGCAACTAGGTTTGATTCAAAAAGTAATGTCTGTTTATACTGAAGATTTACTGGAGGAATACAAAGGTATACAAAGGCTTAGGCTGTTTGAATAGAGAATATGAAATCCAGTTAAAACATGATGAAACACCAATAATTCATCCTAATCATCCATCAATAATTTGAGAAAAAAACCCATAGCTATGAGAGAAAAAGTGAAGAAAGAATTACAAATTTAAATGTTTATTTAATGAAAATTTAAATGTTATTGAGAAAGTAAGAGAATCAACTGAATTGGTAAATTTAGTGGTCATTGTTGCTAAGGCCTAACAAAATAAGAACATGGTTAGACCCTAGAGATTTAAATTAAGAGATAAAACGAGAACATTAACCATCAATGAAGTTGTCACTAGAATGTTAAACGTAAAAATATTTTCTGTTTTAGCTGCTTGTAAGGTCCACTTGTTTACCTTTTGTGTGAAATCTGGAGAGCAGTGACTGCACAGAAGAAGCGTTAAAACTACTCTTTATTACACTCTTAAATTATTTATAATGCATCAACTCGACGCTAACACATTAAGCCTCTGCTTGGGCGGAATCTGAAACAGTAAGAACTTAAACTCAAAACTTGAAGATATTAACAACTAGTAGAATTAAGCCACAGGGCTCAGATTATCCTGTTCCCTAACAGAGCGTTGATAAATTTAGTGGCAGCTGTTACACCACGTTTAACCAGCAATAACTCCTAAGCCGAAGCTCACGGTACAATACGCACAGATTTTTCCCAGACTCTTTAAGTCTTCCTTCTTAATACTTAAACCTTTTCTCTCACTCGTAGAATTTGCATTAATTCAAGCGCGCTACCAAATGTAAATATTCTGGCACAGACAATTAAGGGAATGAAGGCTTATAGGAAACGACTTCAAATTAAATTTAACTGGCTATTTAAAATATATATAAATTCCTACAGTTGCCCATGCCAGAATTTAGCAGACTTAGATAAAGGTCCTTAAAGACTTGTTACAAACTGTTAAATTCTACAAGTAACAGGCCCCGAGCCATATTTACATTCAAATACTAAAGTTTAAAGTACAAATTAAATTATAACAGAAACAACTGCTTTCCTCTTTGTTCCGCTGAACATGCTTCATCATCTTTTAGCTGGCATTCAGTCATGTCCTTCCAGTAATCTGAAGGAATACTTATGAATACATGTTTCTGTCAATAAATAACACTTTAAATTTACACAAAATTTTTTTATTGAGTTCTAACCCTTTTGTATTTAATGTGGTTTTCTCAGCTTTTCCGAACATTACGGTTTGTCGTGTCACATTTACTCATTTCACATTCATGTTTACATTTTAAACTTAATCCCCATTTTGGTTCTCCACAATATGTGATGAAAACGCAAGTGTTACAGTGAACAAACGCTCCACCTAAACGCACATCGACTTGTTAGCACATAACAACCTCCTTAGACATACCCTAAATTCAGTTTTTGATTCTCCATGAGCTAATAAACATGAAATCTTTTGAGCTTTAAATTTTTATCAAATGTATTATTTACTTTTACACAACAGATATTTTCACATTTTACAAACAAATATTTTTAAGACAGTAGAAAATGAAATGAAAATTCTACTTGAATGAATCCTTTTCTCGCCAAAAGTGCGAACCTAAAAACAAATTTTCATTAACAAGTACTAATATGAAGCTGCTTGCATAAGGCTAGATCTTTTGGAATTTAACATAAATGGTCTTTTGACAAACAAAACAAAACTACTAGTTCTTTAAATTAACATTACATTTCTACAATACACTATACTTTGTGCTTTCGCCAAATAACACTAAAATAACTTTAGTCCTCAATCGAGGCAATAAATTTTACAATGTAACTTCGCATCTGAAACATTTTCATGCAACTTTACATAACAGAAAAGATTTATTGAAAAATTCACTTATCTTTGTTTTTCGACGCTTGGCATTCAGCCATTCTTTTACTGAAGAACTAAGTCTATGTCAGGTTGTTCACATTGGAGATTCTCAGCAAAGAATCTATAGGTGCCCTATAGAGTCTTTGTTCTGAGTCCCTGCTTCCTATACGCTGGTGGGAACAGGCTTTTCCTCTTTTGGCTTCTGTTCATTTTTTTTTAGGTTGGACTGGCGGTGTATCGTGTCTTTTCCTTTTACTGGCTGTAAAACTGGTTCTTTGATCATCGGTCGTCGAGGACGCTTGCCTGCAAACTCTTTTTTGCTCTGTGCTTTGAACTTCGGTAGGTCTCTTCTTCATTTTACTGACCGGTGGTCTTGCTTGTATTATTCTTTCTGTACGCCGCCTCCTTGATGTACCCTGGGGTTATCTGCTGCGAGATCTTGTCATAACACGGCGATCCTTGTTTCTAGCCGGGACCTTTCTTTCACCATTGAATTTTTTTTTCTGGGTTTTCCACACGTTGAGAGATTCCATTCTACGAAATTCTTCTGCTTATATGAGACATTGTCGTCTGGTTAGTTCTTTGTTTTCTTTGCGGGTGGTGGAAGTTCTGGTGAGTCGAAGTCGTCCCTGGGGAAGCCGCCTCTTCTGATTCGGAAACCTGTAAGAAACTATTCAAAATATCAACTTCTTTACGTTCGTAGTACCTGTTTAATTGATCCGGACTAGCCTTTATTCTTTCTGCCGAATCTGATTTTAAATAAATCACAGCCCCAACGACCTGCTATACTACATAAGACCCTTCAAATTTATGGGCAAATTTCGATATGAAATACTCTGGTGCACTAAACAAAGTGAAGTTTCTTTTTAGCACCTTATCCCCCACTTTAAAATTTTATTCACGGCGTCTTCTGCTATAGTAAATTTTCTGCCGCTCTCTTGCTAAATCTGAATTTTTCAAAGCTTCATCGATTAGCTGTTCAATGTTTATTTGTTTAAATTCTGGTTCTCGTTCTTGGACGAAAAAAAGTTGCCTAAAGGTGTCAAAATTTTCCTCCCCAGAAATAATTCAACGGACGTTTGTCCGTTGTATCACGCTTGGCAGTTCTTAAAGCACAGGCTAGTTCATCAATGCAGCCATCCTAGCGTTTATGATAATTATTAACGTAACTTCTAATTATATTAACAATGTTCTTATTAACTCTTTCCGCGATGTTTGGTTGTAGTCTGTACAGGACCATTTTCATATGCCATATGTCAAGCCCTTTACAGAAATTTTCAAAAATTTGACCAATGAATTCCGTTATCGCTTATTACTTTTAACGGTGCACCGTATTTTAAAATATACCTATATAAGAACATATCTGCGACTATTTTAGCCGACGCTCGCTTTAAGGGAATTATTTCTACCCACTTACAGAAATGGTCTGCAATCACCAAAAGATATCGGTTTTTATTTATCTCGGTTTGGGGAAAAGGGCCAAGAAGGTCTATTCCAAGGATCTGATTAGAGAAAAGTCGCTCTAATACTATTTAGATACCCGGCCGGGCTATAATTAACGTCGTTAATTAACTGACATAAATTACAGGACCTGACATACGCTGTCACTACCTTCTGTAGTTGCGAAAATTACACCGCCTCGCGTACTTTACGTACCATATTGCTCATCCCTAAATGTTCGTAAACCTAGTGTGGCTGGGATGACTAGTTTAAACCCATAATTTTCATTTGTAGATTTAGTATAGAACAACAGATTGTTTGTGATCTCGTAATTTTTAGCCCTATTTCTAACTGCAGCAAGATGTGAGAGTTCAAAATTATCTGGACCCTTTAAATAGGCATAGAAATTACTGAATTCTGAATTCTTCAGCTATGATTGTCTCCCAAGAATCTAAAACTTTAGAAGTTAAAATAGCACATTCTCTTTGATCACCATTTTCACACAGTTTAGTTCTTGACAACGCGTCGTCTACTGTATTTTCTTTGCCGGCAGTGTAATTAATTATTAAGTTGTATTCTTGTAACACTAAGGCCCATCTAATTAATCTAGGAGTTAAATTCTTTCCAGAATATAATCTACCTACGGCCGCATGATCTGAGTAGATTGTAAGTGGTGCTTTTCCAAAATAAACCCTGAACTTCTGAACTGTCATTAACAGGGTTAACTTTTCCCGTTCCGTCACTGTGTAATACCTTTGTGTCTGGTTTTATGTTTTACTAAAATATGCCAAGGGGTGCCCTTTTTGCATTGAAATTGCACCCATGGCGTAATCTGAAGCATCAGCCGTGATCCATAAGTTCTCGTTCCCTTCTGGGAATTTTAACACTGGGCATTAATAAGAGCTCTTTTTAATTGTTCAAAAGCCGTGTTTGCCACAGCTGTCCATGTAAACTTAGATTTCTTCCGTTTTAAAACTAACAAAGGTTCAACAATATCGGCAAATTTTGGATTAAAGAACGGTAATACGAGCACATGCCAAGAAAAGACGAAAGTTTCTTCGCCGTATTTGGCGGAGGATAATTTCTTTTTGCTTTTATTTTAGAATCTTCAGTCTCTATACACTTAGCAGAAATTTTGTATCCTAAATATCGCAATTCCTTCGCTGCGAATTTACATTTTGCGGCATTAATAGTTAAACCTGCTTCTTTTAATAATGGAAAAACTTCGTGGAATTATTCCACGTGTTGTTCAATAGTATCACTAGTTATAATAATGTCATCGAGATAAATGAGAGTGGATTTTCCTAGGAAGGGACGTAAAATTATGTACATAGTGCGCTGAAAAGTTGACGGGGCCCCGCAAAGCCCAAACGACATGCTTAAAAATGCATAAGTGCCCGATTTTGTAATAAATGCTGTTTTATTCACATCTTCTGGTTTCATGGCTATTCAAAAGTAGCCGGAAGTAAGATCAAGAGTGGTCATAGTAAAGGAATAGTAATTTTTGTATATTTGCTACAGCTTTCGGCAGATATAAATTTAAAAGATTACCATTTACCATATGTTTAGCTCCAGAAATTTGCCAAGGAAAATTAAATAAAATATAGAAGATCTAGAAGACGCTGAATACATAACAGGGGATCTAATAAAAAGGAACATGACCTACGACTTAAAAAAGTACTACAGAGAGCACGCGAAAATAATGCGAATTTCAGTAAAGCTAAATGTAAAATAAAAGTTAATCGTATGAGTTAAGTGAAAATGGGTTAAAAACCTGATTTAATAAAGTGCAATAACCTATAGATGTGCCTTCTTTGCAAAGATACTTGCTTTCGAATGATTAATTACTCAGACAATTTTATTCCTAACTTAACTGCTAGTGCTACATTAAGCTAACTTGAGAAAAATGTTCTGTAGAACTGGACTAAAAAATATCAAAAAGCTTTCGAAATAGTTAAAAAATTGGTTGTAAAAATATCGTATTAAAATTCTATGATGTTAATAATTCTTTTAGTAGATGCACGTTCTGAAGGATTACGTGTTGTTTTACTAAAAGAAAATCAACCAATTGCTTATGCTTCCAAAGCATTAACTAAAAGTAAGAAGAAGATTTTAGCTATTACTTTTGGATGTTCTAAATTTCATCAATATACACTGGTGCGCAAAAATTAAGGACGAGACGGTTTTTTCAATATAACTTTGTACAAAAGCTTTCCAAATCAACACATTTAACACCGTAAGATCCCCAATACGTAAGGACATGAGTAATGTAAGCAACACTTACTAAAAGAGAAATCAGAGGGATAAAAAGAAGCTTTATTGAAAAAGTAGCATGGAGCGCAATGCGACTGAAGGCCGAAATATACCTGTGATGAGTGTCCAGCAAGAAACATCCGGTCTTTAATAGGGGATATGATCTCCCCTGACTGCTAGGCAGGTTTCACATCATTTGTGCATGCTGGATATGTGGTTGTTAATGAGCTGTTGAGACACTGCTTCTCGTTCCTCTTGTAGCACCAATCGCAGTTTCGGAATCGTTACTGGCGATAAGTTACGTGCTGCCACGGGTCTCCCTAGTAAGTTCCGTACATGCTTGACGGGATTTAGATCCAGAGACCTTGCCGACCAATCCATGTGTTCAATATCTTCACTCTCCAACAGCTCTTCGACAGTAACTGTGCGATGAGGTGGAGCGTTGTCGTCCATGAAGAGGAACTGAGGACCCATAGTCTTTGTGAAAAGACGCATGTAAGGAAGAAGAACCTCTTTACAATAGCAGTCCCAGGTGACGAACCTCCTTGGGAGATATGAAGGTCGGTCCGGCTACCAAGCATTATGTCTGCTCGAACGAGAACTCCGCGACCTCCAAAACAGTCCCTTTTGATGATGTTGAAGGGGTTATTGCGTGTTCCCCGCTCTGTCCAGATGTGTATGTGTCTAGAATCGCAACTCAGACTAAATCTGCTCTCATCTGTAAAGAGTACTCGTCCCCATTCATTGTCTCTCCAATTCCGGTGTTCCCGGCACCACAGAGAACGCCTTCTCCGATGGGCAGGCGTTAGAGGTACACACCGTACAGGGCGTCGTGCAAACAGACCACCACCGTGCAGTCTTCTGGCCACGGTAAAACGCGATATCGGTCGTCCAGTCGCCTGTGTCGTGTGTCTAGCGATTTCTCCCGCTGTCTGCCGCCTGTTTCTTCTGGCCTGTAAGGCAATATACCGGTCATCTGCGGGTGTGGTTCCTCGTGGACGACCACTACTAAACCCCCGGATAGCTGTTCCTGTAGTTTGAAATTGTCTCCAAAGTCGTGAAACGATGCTGTGAGCAATTCCGAACTCTGCAGCCACACTTGTCACACTGCGGCCTTCCTCCAACTTCCCAATGATTCGACCTCGGGTAAAAGCATCCAGATGTCGTCTAACAGATTGATTATTCGCCATTTCTCGCTGAGGCAGCAACTCGGTATGATTTTAACTGCTATACGGCGTGCAATCTCTTTGCCAGAAATACTGATCTTACACCGACGACATGCTTTATACTACTCAGACACTCCCCCATTACGTCTACCTGTATATCTGCGCATGTGCTACTGTACATCACCTTACTTAATCTCCTGATTGGTCTCTCTGTCCGCTCTGCCTCTTCGTTCAGCTGATATGCTAATTTTTCGACTTCGTCCTTAATTTTTGCACACCAGTGTATATATGGCAAGCGTATTACAGCTGGAACTGGTTATCGAAAATTAGAAAGCATAATTAAGAAACCTCTTCTTAAAGCACCTCAGCGGTTGCAAAGAATGCTGTTAAATTTACAAAAATATGATCTATATATACGATACAAAAAGGGGAAAGACTGGCTAAGCAGACACTTTCTAGAGCATATTTGAATACAACAGAAGAAGATAATGATGAAGATACAGAAATCTGTACCTTGGGTTCCATCATCTGAAGAAAAAATTTATGAACTGAAGAAAGAAAGTGGGTATGATGCTAGACTACAGTGTTTAAAGAAATATATACCGAGAGGTTGGCCAAAAAGCAAATATCAGCTGGAACTTCAAGTCAAAGTATTTTGGGATTATGGAGATGAGTTGACGATGGAAAATGACCTATTTTTCAAAGGAGTAAGAGTAATTATCCCTTTATCTATGCAAAAAGAAATGCTAAGTCTAATAATGGATCTCTATCTGCAAGTAAAGAATTTGCGGAATTTGCCAGGAAATACAAATTTAAACATATAAAGAGCAGTTCATATCATCCGCAGTCGAATGGATTAGCAGAACGTTCAATACAAACGGCGAAGAGACTGGTTAAAAAAAGCTCAAGCAGAGCATGCTGGTCTTTATTTAGCATTGCTAGTTCATAGGAACACTCCATCTAATGGGATGTTAGGATCACCAGCTCAACGATTCTTATGAGTAGGAGAACAAGAATGATTCGTCCTACGTTCTAAGAATTATTTAAACCTCAAATTGTGAAAAATGTAAAAGAAAATATCAACCAAGAAAGAATTAAGCAGAAGTCATATTATGATCGTCATACAAAAACATTACCATCGCTAAGCAAAGGAGATTGTGTTAGGGCTATATCAAGACATTCGCAGGAAACCAGCACTTTTCTGTAGACTCCTAGATCACATATACTGAGATTAGGAGGATCAGTATTTAGAAGAAACAGAAAAGACATCAGAGACACTAAGGAAAGCAGTTCAGCTGTTGAAGAAAATATCAGAGGAACAGAACAAGGAGTTAATGCACAGAAAACAGATGTAAAAGGTTATGAACCCGGATAGTCTCGTGGGCAAAGTTTAGAAAATCAACTACCAGGCTCTGCTAACTCAGAAACAAGGACCGGTGAGCAACGAACTAGAAGTGGGAGAGTGATTAGAAAGTTGGCCAGGTATTTGGACTGATTTCAGACGTAAAAAAATGAAACTTTTGAACTCTTTGAAAAATGGAAGATAGAACATCTAATATTTAATAATGTGTAAATGGCAACATTTAATAATTAGTAATTTGTGATTGGCAACCTTTTTGGATGCATGTTAAAAAGTAGAACTAGGTTGGTACTGCAGTTCTGTGTAATATATAACATTCTACGATTATACATATATTTTGAAAAGTTAAAAGTGCACAAAGTTCTTCACACTGACATTCACAGCAGTTTATCAGCAAATAAACCCTTCCTTTCGAAATACATTTGTAAAAAAAATAATAGTTTTATAGTACGCCCAAACAAGCCTTTTTTTTTCATTTGAGAAGGAGAACAAGAATTATGTCTCGAACCACAAATGCGTTTCGAGACGACTTGGGCTAAAAGTATTGTTACGAATTTTGTACATAGATAGGTGATTTTAGTGCAGTTATATGTGAAATTCTTGTATTTTTTTGTATAATATAACGTGAAAAATTTTAAGAGAGAGGCTATGCAGGAAACGTAAGAATACAGGGGCAAGTCCGTTTAACATTCAGTAATTTAGCGAAATATCGTCAAGCTGACAATAGTTTTGAAGATTTATTTACATCTTGCGCTGATGACAGGTCGAATTTACAGTTAGACCCTGCGCATGCGCATACAACGACCATGGAGGATTCTGCACATTCACATGAGACTTATGATCATGATCACATGCAATCTTTATCAGAACCTCAGTCAGAAGATAAATTTATGGAGCAATGCTAACTCCACCAGGCAAGTTGTACTCGATATTGAAAATGCCATAAATCAAAAAAATGTTGGACTCTCACCTGAAACAATCAAAGAACTATATCTGCTACTAGCAAAAGCCTCAACCAGTCAAGAGAACAAGAATGCTCAAGCTACTGAAACTGTCAATGAACTTAAAAGTTCTAATGAACTGTTACAGAAGCAAATAATCGAATTGAAACAATATTGTGAAGCTCATCAAACTGGAGGTGAATTCCGTTAACAATGGAAACGTCAACTAAGAAAATCTCCAGATTCTGAGAGCGAAAATAGCAAACCAAATCTTAAAACTAATAACAAATTTCAGTTTCTCCAAAGTCATAATGACTCGATGAACTTAGATGATATAACCCGTTCACTTCTAGTCAACGAATTATACGTGCGACCATTCCAGAAAATGTAAAGAATTCACTGAAAATAAAACTCAAAGAATAACGTTCCTCCCATAATAGTGGGTAATATTGTCAAAGCCGATGAATTTCTTGCAAATTTAAGTAATCAAACTGGGAGAAAGATAATGGGCACTCTTAAAGGATACAGACTACAAACTGACCCCCCCGATGCTGACTCTTATCGCTTTGTTTGCTTTCAAGTCATAGAAGTAACGCATCTTAAAGCTCATACATTTCTTCTGCCTGAAAACAAAGTTATTAAAATCGTAATCAGAGGCCTGCCACTGATCATGAAACCCCAAACTATATTGTCCAAGAACAAATCAACCAACGCTTTACTATTAATCATATCACAATTATGCGAAACCGAAAGAAGAATAAGCCAATGCCGCTTTTCTTACTTCATTTTCCTAAAGCATCAAAAAACATTCATCACATCAAGCACATAGGATATATGAATGTCACCGCTAAAACTATAAAACGGAGAACTGAGCCTCTACAATGCTATCGTCGCCAACAGTACTTTCACAGCTCACTTTTATATACTCGTGACTGGTTTGTGTGCGTTGTGGTGGAAATCAGGAACCTAAAAACCTTTCCAGACGAAATCTTCCCATAAGCCTGCCACTTGCTGTCATTGAGGAGTAACATATCCAAACAACTTCTTCCAATGTCCAGCTAGACCACAACAAACCAAATAGAAGTTCCTATCCGGCAGCATATAAGCATTCTGTACCGCGCCACGCGCATAGGGAAAATTTCCTCCTCGTGATTGGATATGGCTTCCAATGACATCATTTCTTCTACGCTTAGGAACGCCTTGACTTTGCTTGGGCTCAAGGGTACACCGCTATACCGTTTGTTTACATTTTAATAGCAGCACCCAAGAGATAATTATGTGCGCTGTACTTTTCTTGCTATGGGATTACACCTTTTGCAACACCATAGCGTGGTGAATTTAATATAAAAAAAACAAAAAAAAAAAAAAAAAAAAGAAAAAAAAAAAAAAAAAATCTGAAAAATTTCAGATTTTAAATTACGTCCAAAGGCGCGTTTTTTTAACGTTTCGTGTGCTACCTTTTTTTATTAAATATCATGTACTACGTACTCAAACCATAAAATTCAGTTCAAAATCAATATCGCAAAATCATTTTAAAATGAACATATCTTTAGAATTTCCGTCTTTAGAAAGTCTCGTGCGCTGGAGATAAAAATGTTTTTCTTTTTCCGTACAGTG
Source organism: Stegodyphus mimosarum (assembly GCA_000611955.2). Classification (NCBI taxonomy): domain Eukaryota; kingdom Metazoa; phylum Arthropoda; class Arachnida; order Araneae; family Eresidae; genus Stegodyphus; species Stegodyphus mimosarum. The sequence goes on from KK112759.1 coordinate 27,916, forward strand.
TTGTCATTGCTCGCTTTGAAATCATTTAGTTTGTTAATCAGAAATTCGTTGAAATGTTACAAAACATAAAATCGATAATAAAGCAAATTTCAAATTCAAAATTAGGGCTTCCAGATGCCCATATTCGCAGTAGGATTACGTCATTCAAAATTCGATGGCTCTAGGTTTTATCACAATGCGAGAAACATGCATACATTTATGCAGATTTTTCATTTTTTAAAATTTAATGCAGAGCGATAACATTTAGTGGCAACAATTTGAAAAGTGAAACGGGCATTCAGAGTGATTCAACGCAAAATCGCAAAACGAAAGTAATAGTCCTTCGGGACTAAATCTCTTTGGACTAAATATAGTGTTTTTTCCCCTAGAGACAAAAAATATTATTTCATGTTCATTATATATCCATTCTCTACAGATGCAATCTCCGTAAGCATGAGAAAATCAGTTTTCTAAAAATTACATTGGGAGCTAACATAAGTACACAGTAAATTCACAATATTTATAATCGGTCTGAAAAAATAAAATTTATTTTTGAAGATTACTATAGATTTGGAACAGAGAAATAGGACGCATATTTTAAACTGAATAATATTACTTTATGAATACTGCCCATTTTTTTAATGTGTAACATCTTTTGTATCTTTGCAGAAAAATAGTGTTTGTCAGAGAAGGAAGTTTATATACATGTGTATTAAATTCAGCGGCAATACTGAATGCACATTTTTCTTTCATTTAAGGCAATAGAATATTAGAAATGACATGGACATTAACATGGAAATAACATAACATTTGCAACGGAAATATTTTCTGCAATGTGAAAGGAAAAGAATGCAACAAAATTGCAATAATAATAATATACTTAATAGCAGACGATGTCTTTACAGTTGAATCGAGATCGTTGCGTTTTGGTTTTTGCGCTAAATTCACGAACTCAACTATATATATAATCTAAGGGCTTAAGATTGTTTCTGATATTAACAGCATGTTTGAAAAATTTTATAATTTTACTATTCTATGAAACAGAAAGCCATATGCAGAACTCTGCAGCTAAAGTTTTGCGTTTCAAAGAACACAAACGATAATTTTCACGCTTCCGTGTCTCTCGTGCGCGTCATTCAATGAAAACAAAACGGTAAGAATCCCACCTAAAAGTATATCCAATCACGAGTACGGATTTTTTTCTATGCGCGGGACGCGGTACAGAATGCTTATATGCTATCCGGCAACCACCAACCAAAAATCCTTAGAATTTACAAAATAACAACGTTGCTCTTCTCAACAAACAAAAAATGGATTCTATCAAGCCTGAGAATATTAATAACTTCAACTTATCTGAAACTCCAACCACAAGCTCTATTTTTTTTTCAGAAATATTTAATCTTGGTTCGCTAAAGACAATAGGGACTGTTATTATTGAAGACCTCAAAACTATGAAGAAACAAACCTAGCTTATAAACAAAATAACTGCAATTGTGGACATTCCTGACAAACTTAGTAACTGCCTTTAACATGTCAAGCAGTATTAATATAAGAAACATCAAAATTCTTTCCTGGAATGCTAACTGCCTATTCAGTAAAAACGATGAATTTTGGGATCTTCTGGAACTCGAACCTGACGTAATTCTTATACAGGAAACACATTTGAAACCTTCACTGAAAGTGCTTTACGCAAACTATGCTATTTAACGTTCGGATCGAGAAACCGAACGCGGCAGTGGAATCACCACTTTAGTTAAAAGGAGCATTCAGCATCAAAATCTTTCATCTCAATCAAAATCTTTTACCTCTTTTGAAAGCAATACTATCGAAATTCGGATCTCATGCTAATATACTAGACCACAGAAAAATTCATTATCTCTAATATCTATAAACCTCTCAGTAATAGTCCCATTATGTCTGAAATTGAACCACTCCTGGATTTTAACTCACCTGCTTTAGTTAGAGGAGATTTCAACGCTAAGTATCATTTCTGGAATCAAGGAGCTAACAATAGAAAAGGACGAGAAATTTTTAACATGATTCAAAATAAAAATTAGGCCATTCCATGCCACTGATGAGCCTACGCATTACGGCTATAACAGTTCTTCTATTATTGACATTTTTCTATCCAACAACCTCGACTACAACTGCCGAATCTCTGTTATTCCAGCTCTCTCATCTGATCATAATCCCATCTTTCTTGAAATCAACATAAGCAGTTACTTATCTTCACTGGGCAGGAGTATTGATGTCTCAGACAGCAAAATTTCACAAAAACCATTTCAGATAACATTCCTGGAAATCCAAGCATCATTAATGAAGAAAATACTGATAATGTAATCAAGACGTTTACCGCTTATATTCAACATGCTATGAATTTCCCTTCCAATAACAATCTGTTCCCGCCTTTTCTTCCTCTTTCTGCCAACATAAGACAAAAAAATCAAATGCAAAAATCATATTAGGAAAAACTGGCAACCTACAAGAGACCCAAGATTCAAAACGCAACTGAACGCTCTTCAGTGTGACATAAAAAAGGACATTAGTAACTTCAAAACGCAACGCTGACGAAACTTCCTTAACCCTCTTGCAACAGAAGATACTTATTGTTTTGACATAGCAAAGAAATTTAAGAAACCTTTCAAGCAAATTCCCCACTCTATGGCATCAACGGAATGGTTTATTCAGACAAAGACAATACCTTTGCTGATATACTACTATAAGAACCGTTTACTCTCAATACTATTCTTTACGACAACAATCATATCTCCAAAATTAATGATACTGTTAAAGCTTTCCTAAAAATACCTGGTCCTTTGAACTTTACACTCTTCGCTACGCCTAAGTTGGCTGTCGAATTGTATTAGACCCTTAAAACCCAAAAAGCTCCAGGTCTTGATGATATGTCTGCCAAAGCGCTGAAACATCTTCCTATCAATGTGTAAGGCTTATCCTAATTTTATAACAGCTATTTTAAGTTTATGCATCTTTCCTATCTCTTCTAGTTTCAGCTTACAATTTCTTACCAGAATGCATTTTCAGAAAAGCGTTTAATGCAAATGAATAAGAGTAGTATTTAAGTCCATATTTCACTGACTTCGTGAGAGAGCCAGAGTTTCTGACTAGTGCGCATTTGCCTTTGGGCTACGTCTCTCTCTCTAAGCTATTACTACGCTCGGCCGTACTTCGGGCCCTTCATAGCTTCGCCTACTTAATTGAGATTTAGGGGCCAACTACTTAGAATCTTGACCTCGATGATATTATCTATCCTATCTCGATGATATTATTGTCACCAGCGGAACGATAGATGAACGCATTAAACATTTGGAGAAAGTTTTTAAATGAAGCCGGCATAAAAATAAATGCAAAGAAGTTCAAGTTTGCTGCCAAGGAATTGAGGTATCTCGGCTATAAAATCTCGAAAAGCGGTATTGAAAGACATGATTCCAAAATATTAGCGATTAAGAGTTACTCACCTCGAAATACGCTAAGAGAATATCTTCTTTTTTGGGCGTGTGTGCGTATTACAGAGGTTTCATAAAAGATTTTGCAAAGATAGTTGAACCCATGTTGGTTCTTAAATTTCCGGAAGGGGACCAAAATTTAGAAATTGCAGCAGACGCGTCAGACTACGTAGTTGGTGCAATTCTTCCCCAAAATGGACTTTTTCAATAAAATATTGAACCAAACTTAGCATAATTATGCCGGAACTGAGAGAGAAACTCTCGCTGTCCTACTAGCGGTGCAAAAATTCAGCGTTTATTTCGGAAGCGCCCCGATTACAATATACTCAAAACATGCGGCAGTTGGTCGCTTGTACTTGGCGAAAATCTTTCACCCCGCTTATAAGTTGGACGTTAAAACTGCAAGAGTTTAATTTAATAATAAAACATACTCCACGGAAAGAAAACGTAGTTGAGGATGCCCTGTCAAGAATCAAAATCGATGAAGAGGGAAACACAATTAGTCGTACGATGCTAACTGCTAAAATAATTGAATCCCGTGAAACCATAATTCCCGAATTATGAATTCTAGGGCATTTACGCATATCTAGAAGACCCTGAAAATTTTGAGGATGTAGACTTAACGGCTATTCGCAATAGGGCGACCAGTTATGAAATTATTGATAAGTTGCTATTTTACACGAAAACAACCAACGATAATCAAGAGCTTCGGCCAGTGGTCCCAGTGAGTCTACGTTTAAGTATTTTAGAGGAGCTTCACGATTAGGTAATATCCGGACATTTAGGGATTAGAAAAACTCTGTAGAGTCCGCGAAGCGGTGTATTTTCCGCAGTTGTACAACGTGGTGACGGCGTATGTCAGGTCACGTCACTTGTGTCAGTTAATTAACGAAGTTAATTACAACTCAGCCGGGTACGTAAATAGCATAAAAACCGCTTTCCCAAATGAATTGGTTGGCATTGATTTCCTCGGTCCCTACCCTAGAACAAAAATTAATAAAAACAGATACTTGTTAACCATTGTGGATCCTTTCTCAGAGTGTGTGGAAATAATTCCCCTTAAACGAGCTTCAGCAAAAATAGTAGTAGATTCGTTTCTAAATAAATATATTTTAAAATACGGGGCTCCAAATAAAAGTAATATCAGATAATGGTAGACAATTTCTAAGTAATTTATTTGAAAGACTTTGCACAGGCCTTGGCATACGCCATCTGAAGATGGTACCTTATACACCGCAATCGAATATTGCGGAACGTGTAAATAAGAATATAGCTAAAATGATTCGGGATATGTTAAGAATTATCATGACCGCAGAATTATTTTTAGGTAGGAAAGTTTTAACGCCACTGAACAAGTTATTTCCAGCAAAGGCAAGAAGAATTTAAATTGAAGGATATCCAGAAAATTATTAATGAGGCCATCGAAAATTCTGATGCGACAAGGAAGAAAGAGAAAATTTATCACGATAGAAATAGATGCGGTGTAGAATATACGGTCGGTCAAAAGGTGTTAAAAATCAAGCATTCCTTATCGTCTGCACCCGAAAGGAGGGTTGCCAAATTTGAGCCCAGGTTTGATAGGCCGTTTGTTATACAAAGAATTAAATATTTAACGTTTTATTTAAAGGCGGAAAATGGCCAGCAAATAATTGCTAGTATTTATCAGATAAAGCCATACTACAGTCTTACTAACCTCCACGTTTTAAAAGATTTATTGCAGGATCCTGGAAATGTGCCAAGAACTTCAATGAGTTAGAGAGCAAGCTGGATCCGCCAGCAAACAAAAAGAAGGAAGAGTACCGAAAAAATACCCGCCAAGCGTAGGCAGCAGCAGCCGCAAGGTCCAGGGTCAGCGAAAAAGGAGGACAAAGAAAAAGATTAAAGTTCCCCTACGGCAGAAGCAAGTTCTGACAGTGAAACGAAAAAATCTGTAGATGGTATTCCAGGAAAACGACTAGCTCGAAAACAGAACCCGGTCACAAGAAAGGAGCCTTCGCCACAGAGGCAGTATTTTCCGGCGGAAACCACATCAAAGAAAAGCACAGGAGCTTCAGAGCGAAGAATCGCCAGAGGAAAACGAACCAACGACGCAAGAACCATTCCGTTTTAGGAAACCAGGAAAATCAAGCGAAGGTTTAAACATCCCGAGAAACGATCTGGTTACCGCAAGGCAAAGAGGAAGCCAGAGTACCAGAACCCTCAACCGACGAGAAAGTCAGGCCGATTCACCGCCAGAGGAAAGAAACGAAAGGAGAGGCCGGAAGAGAGTACCAGCCGCCCAAGAAGGAGAATGAAGGTGCAGAGCTTGAGATGCCCCACCTGGCAAGAATTCTGCAAGAAAAGAATGGAGGATTATAAAAACCAAAAAGATAAGTGAAAATTTTCTTAGTTTGCCTATTTAGAATGCAAGTTCAATTTATATCCATGTTGTTCAAAGAAAAGATTGCTAAATGCTGTCCAAAGAAAAGATTTTTGGTATTCACGAGTTGACGAGACTTTAGTTTGTAAATATATCTTTTTGAGAATTCGCAATTGGCGAGAATTTAGTTTGTGAATATTTTTAGTCGAAAGACTTTAATTGAAAATTTGTTTTAAGTTAAGATTGTAGCAAAAGTTTGTAAATTTTGTATAACAATTATAAATAATGATGCAAAGGGAATTTTAAAATGTTGTATGTTAAAATGTTGTAATGAAAGTAGAAATGTTAATGTGAAGTTGTAAAAGTACTGCAAAATTAAACTAGGCTCTTCAGGCTTTACTTAAGAATTTAAATCAAGCTCTCTTTTAGCACATTAGATGCAGTTTTGTATTTAAGGAGTTTTCTGAGGTCTGAAATGTTAAGTTCTAACAAATCGTAGCTGTTGTGTAGCTGGCAGTGTATCTTCATGGTAACACAACACTAATACGCTCAGTTCATTCAGAACAATTTCTACAGTGCATGGGGGGAAGTAGATTTAAGTTTTGTGTGAATGAAAGCTCTTTGAGGGCCAAAACATTTCAATGAAGAGTATTGGTAACGAAAGTGAAAATTGTTTGTGAAAGAATACCACTAACATTGTTTCCTTCCAGATACTTTGGAAGGACCAAGACGGATGTCTGATTGAAAATCAACATGAAGCAGATGTCTGTAAAAATTCAAATTGTGAATGTATTTTTTCTTAGTTGTAGTCTAGCTTTATAGCTTAGTTGTAGCTAGATATTTTTATAAAGTTGGCCCTAACCAGGAAAAGTTTAATGATGAAATTCATTCAAGGAAGCAGAATTTCTAGGATTTTAAACCTTGATGTTAAAGAGTTTTTGTAGAATTTACACACTTAAACAAGCTCGTTTTGAGACTTTATTCTTCGAGTAGTTAAATTCTGT
>KK112759.1:34731-59286 GCA_000611955.2 Stegodyphus mimosarum
AGGGAAAGATGTAAGGTTTATCCTAATTTTATAACAGTTATTTTAAGTTTATGCACCTTTCTTATCTTTTCTAGCTTCAGCTTACAATTTCCTACCAGAATGTATTTTCAGAAACGCGTTTAATGCAAATGAGTAAGAGAAGCATTTAAGTTCATGTTTCACTGACTTCGTGAGAGAGCCACAGTTCCTGACTAGCGCGCGTTTGCCTTTGTGCTACGTCTCTCTCTAAGCTATTACTACGCTCGGCCGTACTTCAGGCCTTTGATAGCTTCGCCTACTTAATTGAGATTTAGGGCTAACGACTTAGAATCCTGAGAGCTTCGGCTATATCTTTTAGTTAAGCATTAGTTAAGTTTTAATTCTTATTAATATGAGTTCAAGCCGAAGTGGAAGGTTTGCTGTACGCTTTGAGACAGAAGCCGACTGTGTTGATCCTTATTTTGAGAATAAAAGGTAATTAACCCTTCTTGAGTCTCTGTTCACACACTCAAGGATTATTCGCTTATCGGTGTACAAGGTTCCTCACCTTGAATTGTGAAATAAAAGGGTGGAACCGCACAAATGCTATCGCATGTCTTATTAAGATAATCAACTCTAATATCAAGTTCTCTTACTTTCCTAATATATGGAAACATGCCATCATCATCTTCACAAAACCACATCAAAATTCCATGTTTCCACAGAACTACCGTATAATTAGCCTTCTCAGTCAACTTTCTAATACAGGCAGAAAAAAATTTTCTATATCATATAAATCAAATTATTCCACAGAGCTCCTACATTCCAAAAGAACAGTTTGGCTTCCGTCATCTTCGTAGTGCTAATCACCAGCTGCTTCGTGTCATCAACTATTTTACTGACGATTTCAATAGTATATTTCCCTAGCGATGCCATATTGCTTGACATTCCGAAAGCTTTTGATAGGGTATGGCTCCGGGGACTCATCTACAAACACATCAAGTTTAACTTCCCAGTTCATTGAATTAGACTTACTGCTTCTTATCTCCAAGATAGAACCTTTGCAGTCAGAATTGGCAATACTGTTTCTACTCCAAGAAACATCTTCGCTGGAGTGCCCCAAGCGTCAGCGCTTTCAACATATTTATAAAACATTTACACTTACAATACTCCTAAAGACCCACAAATTACCACAGCTTTTTTCGCATATGATACAACAGTTATGACCAATCAACAGTTACAGTTGTCCGGCTCCTTCTTCAACAATTGAAAAATCAAAAGCAATAATTTTTCTAAAGGACAAACAAATTTCACACCATCAAGAACTATTCTGTTTGATGGAAAAATTGACACAGTTGACGAAGTTAAATGTCTAGGGGTCATTCATTCTAGATAAAAAAATTGACTTTTCAGAAACATCTCAGGAAAACTGTGCAAGAAATTAATATCACGTGCCTACTTCTCGGCAGAAGATATCATATGACCACTTGAAATAAATTTCTCTTATACAAATATTATATAAATATTCTTAAACTTCGACAAACATTACTCTATGCTAGTCTCCTGTTTGGGGCCACGCTGCCGAATTCACCTTTCTACACATCAAAGTTCTTCAAAACAAAACACTTAGAGAGATTATCAACCCGCCTTAGTTCATTCCAAATTCGTATATTCACTGTGATCTCAAAGTAGACACAATTCAAAAACTTGCCAGAAATTTCTTCTATTCAGTTCTCACTCATCCTACCAACTGCGTCCACTTTCTCAGATGTTTTCCGTTTCCCAGAAAAAACACAAATATCCATCTGACGTTCTCCATACTTAACATTTTTTACTCATACTATACTCTTCATTTCTTTGATTTGGACCTTCCACCAGAAACTCACCTTCTTCATCGACTGATTGCTTCCACTTCACTTAATACTTTCGCTTTATTTTATCCACAATTTTCATTTTGTTTTACTGATGGTGTTCACCAGATGCAGAGTTAACGAAAGCACAGCTTTCTGAAACTCTAATTCACTATATGTTCTTAGTAGTAGTAGTAATTTCGAGAAACGGAAAGTACTAGAAATAACTCAGCAGCCGGTTGAAAACTATATAAGGCCAGAGAGAGAGAGAGAGCATCTGCTCTCAGTTTGTTAGTCAGTTATTGTTGCGAATTGTTAATTCAGCCTGAAATCGGATTAGCTTCCTCTTTAGATGCGCTTTTGCATTGCGTTGTGTTTAACGTTCTTAGTAGTTTGAAGCTGATTGTACTGCGTGATACTGAGAACATCTGTGCGAGTATTTTTGTGGAACATTCCACAACGTTGAAGTCTTTCCCTTGATAAAAAATAAATTTTATTAACCTATCATCCGACGTGTGTCCATTCAATCTGTTACGACCCCTTACGCACGCAACAATATTTAAAAACAGCATTTCTTTAGAATTTCTGATAGAGAGCCTCGCGCGCATGAGCGGAGAAAACCCGTCCGGAACTGAAGATATTCAACCAGTCAGAATAAGCCATTGCCGGAGACTGTTGTTGGCAACCAGTTATATATATGCCAACAATTAAATGTTTTGTTTTTTATTCATTTTCCCCTCATATGCCTCATTTCATAGCTTTGCTGATATTATCTTTTTTGTTTTGATATGTAATAATTTTCAAACTTTTATTTTGTAAATGGCAACGGAGTGTAAATATGGAAAAATCGGAAAATTCTCATGTGAAATGTGTAATAAAATTTTAAGCCATCAAAAAAGTGTACCAGTCCAACAACCGCGTCTTTTTTACGGTTTTGTATCTCAAAAACCTAAAATTATTCTGTTCATTTTGTAGCGCTAATAATTACAGACAGGATTTATTTTCTGATCACCAAGTAACAAATGCACATGGTAAAGTTTACCTGAAGATTTCCCGTGCTGAAGATATGCTGCTCTTCCCTTTTTCTTCTCTTTTTGTATTTCCTTGTACGAAGCAAAAAGGAAGTATTGTAATCTCGAAAAATTTCGGGTATCATATTTCAACGAAAATATGCATTTTGACCGCTATCCAATGCATTTTAACGATGGTTTTGCGTGAAATCTGTACGTAAGGACAGAATAAAGGACCCTTTTTAACCCAAACAAATTATCAAACTGATTTAAAATGGATTCAGAAGAGATCTTTTCCTGGCGTCTGTACGTACGTACGTATGTATGTATATATCTCGCATAACTGAAAAACAAATAGCCTCAGAACGTTGAAAATTTGTATGTGGATCTTCTATAACACGAGATTTGCATCTCCCTTTTTGTTTGCAATCGGCCGCCCCAAAAGTGTATAAATATATGCATATTGATTTGTGTTGTTCTTATCTTCCGGTTAAGGTTTTTATGCTTTTAGTTAACCTGCATGCAATAATTGTGGAATTATCAACAATTTAAAAGTTGTATAAGTGCAGCTAAGCCTAATTTTTACTTTATGTACAAAGTAAAGGAAATACTGTAATCACGAAAAATTTCGGGTACCATATTTCAACGAATATCCATTTTGACAGCTATCGAATGCAATTTAACAATGTTTTTGCATGGCATCTGTTAGTTACTTTCTCTATTAAGAAACATTCTTCGCTTATGCAAATAAATCTTTGTTCGCGCATTACTCACATATCACCGAGACGGTACAGCTAAAAATACAAAATTACTATGCGCACTTCATAAACATTACCTTTCAAATCGGCATCCATCATAATCCTCTGGTTGCCACTCGAGGGAAAATGTATTTTAAAATAAAATCAATGCGTTGCGTTTACGTTCGGACATCCCGACTTAGTTATGACCTCGGAACATTAAGAACTTACACTTAAAAAAATTAAGTCTATAATATTAAAATTTATATTTCGAAAGCCTTTAACTGTCATATAGATTCACCGTGCTTTTCTATATTTTTTCCGTGTCCTCTTTCAGTAATGTGCCGCGTGTTGTTATCATTATCAGCGACGCTAATGTCATCACCATCTTCATCATCATCCTCTGATTCATCTTGACACTGATTTCAGTTGGCTCACATGAGCTATCGTATTAAAGAACCTTCTCATCTAATTAAGTCACTCTATAGGTATCACTTGGTAAAACGTCAGTCACTAACAAAGGTCCTCGATATTTTGTGTTTTGGTTGAGTCTCCAGTTGATCTAGGTACCCTTCTCATAACTACTATTTCTCCTCGTTCAGTGTTAAAGAATTGTTTTTCTTCTTGTCATAATTTGCTTTAATTTACATCTGCACATCTTCAATTCTCTTTCTAGCTTCATTCTGTAAGATTACTGCATCCTTCCATTCATTTGCGTCTTCGTCTGTAATCATCCTCATCAATCCGTCGTTGAATTTTGGTAAATAACCGTGAAGCATTTTGAAAGCAGTTTCGTTTGTAGTCTTATTTATCATAATGTTTAAATTTCTTTCGCATTCCTTAATCTCTTTGTCCCAGTCTCTATGATTCGGATTTTCCATATTCGTTTTAATCGTAGCCAAAATTGTTCCATTTGCTCTTTCCAGCATTCCATCCACTTGGATGTTGAGTTGATTTGAGCGTATGAATGATTCCATTATTTTCACAGTACACTCGAAATTCCTTCGCTGTGAAATATGTTCCTCTATCTCTAATAATTTTTTCTGGTGACCCAAAATCAGCTACAAAACTCTTCAATGCAACTAACACATACTTGTTTGCGGTACTTTTCATAGGGTATAACTGTGTAAATCTTGTAAAATTATCAGTTATTACAAAGAATTTTGCATTTCCTCTTGAACGTTTTACGAATGGTCCTAAATGATCTACATGTATGATTGCAAAAGGTCTTCTACCAGGTCTAATCCGATGCAGTACTCCTTGTTTCTTACCACTGGGAACTTTACTTACTAGGTATTCGAAACTCATCGAAATGTGACGCACAACATATCGTTTAGTTCCTTTAAACCAGTATGACTCCTTGATTTTAGCAACAATTTTATCTGCTAAAAAATTTCCCAAAAGATCGCGAAATTTTATTACAGTACCCTTTCTCGTCGATTTAGGTATGACATATAACAATTTCTCCTCTTCCCGATCTTTTACTTTATGAAACAATCGATTATTCAAGAAGTAATTTTCAGTTACATATTTCTCTGCATTCGTCCTATCATTTACCGTTTTCTTTAAAATGTCTATTAATTTGCGTAATTCTGGATGTGAATGCTGAATCATAAGAATTTGTTCATCTATCGTTAGCGTTAAACAAACTACCAAGTTGTTTTCAATTATAAAGTTTATTCTGGTTGATCATCTGGTGATCGGCTCAATGCATCTGTGTCACTCATTTTTTTACCTTGTCTGTGCTTTATTTTACGATTGTATTCCTGAATCAGATTACTTCACCTTGCTATTTGAGAATCTGAAGTTTTCTTCGCGTTTAATTAGACTAAGCTTGGCAGTCTGTAATTATCGTAAAACAGATTCCAATCAAAAATTGTTGAACTCGTGTAAAAGCCCAAACTGTAGCCATTAATTCATATTTGTTTGAATGATAATTCTTTCTGCTTCTGTTGTTCCGTTACTTACACAATATACTAAATGTCACTTTTTAGCTTCACCTTTTTGCACAGCATTCCTACCTTTGCTGCTCGCCTCGCGTCTGTGTGCATTTAGTTTCTACTTCCGGATTATACTATAACGCTAATACTGGTTTCTTAATTAAATTGTCTTTAAAGTACTGAATGCTTCTTGCTGATCTTCATTCTGATGAAATGTTTCATCCTTTCTCTTAAGTCTCGTTAACGGCTGAGCTTTCTCTGCATAATTCGGTACAAACCTTCTAAAGAAACTTGTAAGACCTAAAAATTGTTTACCTTCATGTTCATTGGTTGGTTTATAAAAGTTTGGTACTTTTCTTGGTCCAGGTTGCATACCGTTCGATTTTATTAGAAATCCCAAATACTCAACTTCATCTTTTCCAAATTCGCATTTTTTCAGTTTCAGTGTCAGCATTGCTCAATCTATCAAACACTTTTATAAATTTTTCCATCATTTCTTTCCAAGATTTAGCCGGAATTAATATGTCATCCAAATAGCATAATACTTCTTTATTAAGAAATGGACCTAAAACTTGATTCATAAGTCTCTGAAAATCTACAGAAGCGTTAGCTAACCCAAAGATCATACGTTCAAAGTGACCAGTATCATCTGAGTGATGAAAGCTGTTTTCAGTTTCGCTTCTTCAGTTAAAGGAATCTGCAGATATCCATGAGCTAAGTCCAGTGTAGTGAAAACCTTACATTCGCTAAGACATTCATAAAGATCAGCTATCCTAAGGAGTGGAAATTTATCTTTAACAGTTTGCGAATTCAAATTTCTATAGCCTACCACTAATCGTACTTCATCTGGCATTTTTCTTACCGGTAAACCTGGACTAGCATACGGAGATCTTGTTTCAGTAACAATTCCATATTTCTTCCATTCGACGCCGTTTACAGCAGAATGATCTGTCCGCAAGACGTCCATAGCTTCGTCTACCTTTCACGCAGAACCACAGACGTCTCCGCAGCCAATGGTGCGATGAAAGAAGGATGTGGACGGCAGAATGGAATGAAATTGTCTTTATTGACGAATCACGCTTCTGTCTACAACCCCACAATGGTCAGATTCGAGTCTGGAGACACCGTGGAGAGAGGAGGCTGAACAGCTGCGTTCTGCACCGTCACACTGGTCCTGCACCGGATATTATGGTATGGGGCGGTATTGGATATCACCCTCGCACTCCTCTAGTACGCATTGCCGGTACTTTAAACAGCCAGCGCTACGTCTCCGAGGTGCTGGAGCCAATTGTCCTTTCTTACCTTCAGGGCTTGACCACAGCCATATTTCAACAGGATAATGCGCGACCACACGTGACACGCATTGTCCAAGGGTTCTTCGTCAATCGCCAGATTGAATTGCTTCCCTGGCCGGCTCGCTCTCCGGATCTTTCGCCGATAGAAAACATGTGGCCCATGGTTGCTGAACGTTTGACCTAGATGCTGCCACAGCAGATCACCTTCGGCAACGTGTGGAACCTGCTTGGTCTGCTGTACCCCAAGAACACATCCAAAGTCTCTTTGAGTCAATACCGAGGCGTGTAGCAGCGGTAATTTCCAACAATAGCGGCTACTCTGGCTACTGATTCTGGAAGGAACCACACTTCACAGAAGTCTATAAATTTAATCATTTGATACTTGATCAACATGTTATCTACTAAATAAATTTTGTTGTGATAGCTCTTGTCTTTCTTGGCGTTGCAATTTGGGTGGCTAGCAGTGTATATTCTTCAGTAACTAGGGGTAATAATTTTGTCCGCGCAATACTACCTTGATAAGAATTTAGTTTACATTTTAATCTAGTTATAATTGTTTGATTAACGCTTTCAAATTTACCGTTAGTTTGTGGTCTATTGGCAGTAATTAATAATTGTTTTACATTATGATTCGTTAAGAAGTGTTTTAATTTTGAAGACGTAAAAGCCGCATTCCTATCACTTAAAATTTCCTTTGGTACTTTAATCTGAAAAATTTGCCTTAAACAATTTATATAAGTCTCAGCAATTATACTTTTAGAAGCAAAAGTCCAAATATACCTAGTTGCATGATCAATAATAATGTGAATATACTTTTTAGTAGAATTATAATAATTTAAGCTGCCAACGGTATCAATAGACAATATTTCAAAAGGTTCACTAACGGATTGCAAATTTTGCATTAAACCAGTTTCCTTTTGTTTAAATTTCTTATTAAACTGACACACTTCACAATGCTTGCAATAATTTCTAACATCCTGAACAATTCCTGGCCAATAATATCGAGGAGATAGTAAATTTAGCATTCAGGACAGGATAATATGACCGAGGTGAATATGAGCTTTTTCAAGTTATTTAGTACGAAAAGACATTGGGATTACAATTTTAAACAGTCATTTTTTAATAGTTAACACATCATTCACTTTCTTATATTAGGGTTACAAACATTATATAAATTTTGATGTCCTTTAATTTCTTCTAATGATAATAAATTAACCTGCAAAGTTAAATGTTGAAAAATAGGATTTCTAGATAAGATGTCAGCTTCAATATTAGTAGATCCTTTTTTTGTACTTTATATCAAAATCATACATAGACAATTTTAAAGACCATCTAAAGAATCTACCTGTCGGATGTTTTTTATTTTTAAGCCAGACTAGAGCAGCATGATCAGTAAGTACAGTAAAATAATTACCATGTAAATAATAATAAAATTTAGCTATTGCATCTATAATAGCTAAACATTCTAGGTCAGTAACTGAATAATTTTGTTCGTAAGATCTTAATGCCCTAGAATGAAAGGCAATTGGATGTAAATTACCATCAAGATGTTCTTGTTTTAAAATTGCATCAACAGCTTTTTTAGATGCATCAACGAATACATGACATGGATATTTTGGATTAAATAGAGTTAAAATAGGCCTAGAAATCAATGCATCTTTCAATTTTTGAAAAGCTATTTGACATTCATCAGTCCGTTTATAGGGGGTATCCTTTTTAAGTAGATTTGTTAAAAGGACTCTAATGTTTGCATAATTTTGAATAAATTTATGATATAAGTTTATGCTTCCTAAAAATCTTTGTAACTCTTTAACATTTTTAGGGGTTCGCAATTTCTTAATAACTTCTATATTTGCTTTACTAGGCTGGTGTTTACCTGATTGCATTTCATATCCTAGAAAATTTTAATTTTCTTTAGCAAAAGTACATTTAGATTGTCTAAATTTTATGTTTTCTTTATCACATATATCAAATATTATTTTAAGATGTTTTTAATGCTCATCAAAATTTGGAGGAAATACTTTAATATCATCAAAATTTGGAGAAAATACTTTAATATCATCAAAATAATCTAAAGCAAATCGAATCTGATACTTGTTTGAGATTTGCCTAAGAGCTCTTGGAAAGACAGCTGGAGAATTCTTCCAACCAAAAGGTAATCTAGTAAATTCATAAAGTCCAAAATTTGTCATAAATGCTAATTTTTCAATACCTTTTTCATTTAATTTGATATGCCAATAGCCAGATGCTAAATCCAATGTAGAGAAAATGTTAGCAATAGTTAACTGATCGAAAACAGCATCTATTCTATGGACTGGTTCAGAATCTGTTTTTGTAAGTTGATTAAACTATCCGCAATCAATACACAATCTAGTTTTTGCATTTTCATCACGTTTATAAGCTAAGGTTACACATAGGGACTAAAAGAAGGTTTAATTATACCAGCATTTAACAACTCATTTCTTTGTTTCTTAATTTCACTATTTAGGGAATGCTCGATATGGTCTATAGGCTATTGGTAATTCAGAAGTTACAACTCTAGGGGGTTCAATATTAATACAACAACATCATACTTTTTTTAACAAATATATGATTATAACTATTCAGCAATTTTCGTAACTTATCATCAGAACTTTCACTACTTTCAAAATAATTACCAGATTTTTTAGTACTTATATCACTTTTACGTACAAAATTATTTTTAAAAAATTTATCTAATTTAACATTTTTCTCACCTGGTGTTTAAACTGGTATACTTCATAATTATCAAAATTCAATTGTAATTTAAACAATGATCACAAGATGAAGACAATAATAAATAATTTAAATTAGAATTGACAACTTAAAACAGTGCATCACTAGGGAGTTCGCCTATTTTACAGGGTATTTTAATCATTTTAACCACTGAAATCTGATTACATAAAGAACATAATTTTATTGTAGGTTCATCTTCAATTAATTCACCTTGTACTATTAAAAAATTTTATTGCTATTAAAAAACGATTAAAAAATTTTGCGAAATTACGTTTACCTGTGAACCGGTATCTATAACGGCTGGTAAATTTTGTTGTCCAATTTGGACATTAACTTTAAAATATACTCATCTTTTCTTTAGGTCTTAGGTCTTCGCTTATTCAATAGGTATACGACCCTAAAGTCTTTACCTATCTATAACTGTCCTTAGTAGGAATCCTAAAAGTGAAAAAACAAATTCCAAAAGTTGGAATAAACCTGTACACTTGAAGTGTTGAATGACATCCAAAGTGGAAGTGTAACATTGGGCAAAATAGCGATTTAACATCTGAAGTATAACTTTCACATCGTAAATGAAATTTAATACATCAGTAGCATAAAAACTTTGGCACAACTTTCTCCTCGTATTTGCTACGTCTGAGTGTCCTCCTTCCTCCGTGTCTTGGAGCAACAGAATAGCGTGGGCTTAATAGTTGAGGCATATCACAGTAGTGGGCGGAGCATAGTCGCAGAAAAGAAAATAAAAAACACTAAATTCACCATGCACATCGATCACCACAACTCGTTATGATGTATCGTCCTTGGTCTTTTACAGCGTTGAATGACTGTGTAGTCATAATCTCCAATGCTACGTACAGCTTCATTTTCATGATTATCACATTTGGTGTAGAAATTATGTGAGGCAATTAAGATCTCGCTATCTAATGGTTTGATTTTCATTCCACGATGTATTGCAGTGTTTCTTACAAACCACGGTGAGTCTGTAATACTTCTAAGAATTTTATTTTGCAATCTTTGCAAAATCTGGCGATTTGATCTAGCTGTAGCGGCCCATGCTGGTGCTGCGTACAATAAAATCGGTCTTATTGCTTGAAGATAGAGAATTCTCTTAGTACTTAGTTGTAATTTTGAATGTCTCCCTATTAAAGCATAAATATACTTAAAAGCTTTGTGAGCTTTTTCACGAGTATACAAAATATGCGGCCTGAATGTAAGCTTATCGTCAAGAATTACACCCAAGTATTTAATATTTTTAACTGTGGGTATTGTGGCGCCATCTAATGTTATGTTGTTTACTTCTTTAAGGTTGTATCTAAAAAATATGACTTGAGACTTAGTTTCATTGATTTTGATCTTCCAAGTGTAAAACCACTTGGTGAGGATATTAACGGCTTTTTGAAGCTTATCTCTTGCTCTGATGGGGCTGATAGAACTGCACATGATTGCGGTGTCATCTGCATTCATCTTTTCTGTTCAGATTTGGGAACTGTATTATGATAGCTTAAAGAAGGAAGTGGTTGATAACTAAGCGCATGGATACTGATTTTGTTGCGGCCGCACACTTCTGAAATTTTGATAATGATATTAATTAGGTTGAAATGGTCTGCTAATATACCTAGGTGGATTTTGCCTATAATTTTGCCTGGGAGTTACAAATCGTTGATAACCGCTTCCACTTGGTACTTCCTCCAGTGCCACTGACACCGAGAACAGTTTTTGATTTGTTTCAATCCATACCTTTGGGGTATCGATGTTCTTCACAGTTAACAGCATTCTTTGTGCTGCTGGAAGCCCTTGGTTAAGGGCTTCAACCATCGTTTTATCACTGAATTCCAGACTGGATCCATATCGTAATTTTGCACGAAAATATCTATCAACGTGATTAAATTTAGCATATTGTATGGCTACAAAAATCATTAAAAGTAACTGCCTCTGCTGTGGAGAAGAATGTGTTAAATTTTCCCTTTAACGTTGACCAGTCGTCCTGTGAGCATTGCCGAATGAAGTATACCCCATATATTGACTCAGCGTAACATCCACAATAAATTAAATCAGTTTTTACGCCTTCAGTGTCTTTCTGCAGAGTAAGACCAAAAGTCCAATCAAAATTTCGGTGACTTTTGGTCACCAAAAAATCTGCCTTCTCGCTCGCTGTCCCAATTGCTTGTTTTTGCGAGAAACTCTACTTCTAATTTCAAAAAATTGCTCTTTAAATTGTTTTAACTGTATTTAAGTTTTATATTTTTCAATTTTTAATAAAGATATTTTAAGGTTTTGTGTATTTTTGCCTTGTCTCTAAGTGAGAACTCAATCAATTGAATGAGAAATTTATCTCAAATGAAATTCGAAGAAATAAGTTTAAATGAAATGCAGAAAAAAATGCGTATAATTTAATATTCCGTACAAGGAAGTCATGTGATGTACACATCAGATTTTTTAATCATAGCAGCCATATTTGTTTACATTTGAAACTTAGCAGAATAGTGGATTTGTTGCCAATCTTGAGAAACTAAGCTTTGGAACAGCAAAGTAATGGCTTCTTTTATTATTGCAAATTAAATTATGCTTAATCTATTCTGGAATTATCATTTAAGTTATTAAATTGCACCTTATATTGACTCACAACAAATTAAATCAGTTTCTACGCCTTCAGTGTCCTTTTGACAGGTGAGATGAGTATACGAAGTCAACTTTCAGTTTTGTGCACCAAAGCATCTGTCTTCTTGCACGCTGGCCGAATTGCTTGTTTTTGTGTAGAATTGTAAAAATATTTTTTTTAATTTTTTTAACTGTATTTGGTGTTTTATGTTTTTCTATATTTTCAAATTTTTAATGAAAATATTTTGTGTTTTTATTATTTTTGCCTTGCCGCGACGTGCGAACAGAATTAACTGAATGAGAAATATATCCCTTATGAAATTCGAGGAAATAAGTGTTTCATATTATCAAAACATACTATCGCCAGTCTGTTTCGGACAGAGGAGAATGTTCACGAGTAGCGCATGCTGATTAGGTAAGCAGCGCTGATCGTCTGTGAAAAACTGTTTAATTTCTTTTATACGTCGTTTTAGATTTACTATAGTATTTGAATAAAACATGTGGCAACGATTAAATAATTCTTCCGATGATATAATTTTTGTGCAATCTTCGTTATAAAATGAATGACATGTAACGCTGTTAAGTGAACCTACCACCAGAATATCGCTATGGTAAATAGATATAGTGAATTTTAAAAAGCGCATTTATTCTGTTGTAGTTTATACGCTATCGACGAAGTTGATTTAATTCAATTCAATAAGTTTAAATGAAATGCAGTAAAAAAATGGGTATAACTTAATATTCCGTACAAGGAAGTCATGTGGCGTACACACCAATTTTTTAATATTAGGTACCGCAATTTAGTGACTCAAAATAAGCTTACATTTTTTTCAATATATATTTATAATATTATATAATAATTTCTCCATATACTTTTTTTATGTTTTTATAAAATATATTGTATTTTCTTGTGATGTTGGGTTTTGAAGAAATTAAACTCATTGAATAAATTGATAGTAAAAATCTCAAGTATACTGTATTTTTGAAAAGGTTAATACATAATTTTTTATTTTTTTATTTATCTTATAATATCTGGAATGCTCTCCCAATTTCAACATATAAGAAATCTATACTGCCCCCCCCCAAAAAAGGGGGTATTTCCCGTTCTAATGGACCGATTGGTGCGTCAAATTGAGTTTTTCATGGCTCGAAAAGCGCGGCTTAGGATATATATTAGATTTATATATAGCATTGTTTTAACATAGGTATTTTAGCTTAAAATCGTGCTTTTGTGAAATAACGTACCATTTTGTTTTTTCCATATTTCGATTCTACTACTCAAATTATGCCAAAGTACCAAGTTTTGTAAAAATCGCACCAGTAATTTTTGAAAAAATAGCTCTTAAAATTTAGCTCCTCAATGTTAATTGGATTTGGCATATATATTTATTAATATCTCTTTTTTATTGAACTTATTTGATTCTTCCTTTCAGATTTTGAAATTTAGGTTCATTCCAAATGATATTCTTTAATTTTTTTTATTTATTTTTAAAATTTGTGTTTTTAAATAATTTTTATAAATTTTTCGAAAAACAAATTGTATTATAACCCACAAAATTTTTGCCATCGTCTTAAAGTAGATATATTTCTAAGCACACCTGCAAAAAACTAGAGCTTTTTATTCAACGTTTCCTAAGATGTATGTGAGTTTACATTTTGGCGCGTTTGGAAATTTGGTGTATTTATTATAAGCGATAGTAACAAAAATTTTGGCGTATTTATTATAAGCGATAGTAAAGAAAATGTGGTTTACGCAGTCTGTCAAAATTATTTGAAAGTATGAACGATGACACTTTTCTTCGTCTGCAGTGAAAAAAAAGAAAAGGAAAATTAAGAAGTTCGCCTAGTGAATTATTCTTGGCACAAACTGAAAAAAATCTGTCAAGATAAATTTTTAAATTTCTTACCAAAAATTACAAAATATCTAGGCAAAATTTGAGTCGTAGAATCGAAATATGGAGAAAATTGGTATGTTATTTCAGAAAGAGTCGGATTTTTGTGTCAAAATACCTGTGTTAGAGCAATGCTATATGTACATCTAATATATATACTAAGTCGCACTAGTTGAATTTCTTCAATCGGCCCAATAAAGCGGGAGATATAGTACTGTCCCCCCCCCCATTTTTTTCGCAGTGTACATGCTTGTCAGAGTTTGATGTATTCTGAAAATTAGGATATTTTTACTAAGGTGATTTCAGCAATACGCAAGTATCCAAAAGATAAGCACCGTCTTGTATATACTATGAAACTCTGAATTACTATTCTATTTATCAACAAGTGATTGTTCCAAATATTGAGTTTTTATTGTCATAAAGTTACGCAATTACTTCTTTCTTATAAATTAAAGAGCAAACGTTATCAAATATATGATCTATGTAAGTGGATGTTAACCTGTTTTGTCTCATGCAACCCTTTCACCATCGCTAAAGGATCATTTCTCACTCCCTTCCTTTCGAAAACGCGAAAAATACACACAAGTTTATTTAAATTTAGGTTATTTTTTAACTTAGTATTTTATAAACTAACCAACAAAAAATATAGAAAATGGTGATGATTACCAAAATATGTGCTTTTTTATATTCATATAGAAATAAACTTGTAAGTATTTGTATAAAGCTTTATATATAATAAAAGTAGTTTCAATGGCGTAGCGAACATAACTGGCGCCCGAGGCAAGACAGCTTTTTGGGCCTCCTTCTCCAGGAAAACATATCGTAATATAATGTATAAAATATACTCGTAATAAGAATATAATACAAATAATAATAGAATGCAGTACCTATCTTAAAATACTCTATAATACATTACGAATAGTCACTACCTAACTACGCTTCTACAAAATACCGTACTGTTTTTCGGAATAAACAAGGACACGGGCTCAGATTACGCTTTAAATCTGAGAGAAATAATCAAGACTAGGATTGGATTCGGAAGTGTGTCAAATTAGTTAAAAGATATTATTTATTTTACATATTTATGTAATTGTTTAAAAAATATACAGTTTTAAACAATGAAAAAAATAATATATAAGTAGTTATATTTATTATTAATAATATAAAAATATAATATATTAATATAATATTAATTGATATGTGTACATTTTTCTTGACTTTAACGAAGCAAATTTATCAGTTATCAGTTCCAAATCGATCATTTCGAATTTTCCTTTTTCCACCCTTAAAAATGTTACGTTAGTTAGGAGATCTTGTCCCATTGTTCAATGTAAATATGTCAAAAATAATTTGA
The DNA here is from genome assembly GCA_000611955.2 of Stegodyphus mimosarum. Classification (NCBI taxonomy): domain Eukaryota; kingdom Metazoa; phylum Arthropoda; class Arachnida; order Araneae; family Eresidae; genus Stegodyphus; species Stegodyphus mimosarum. The sequence goes on from KK112759.1 coordinate 50,120, forward strand.
CTTTCCTGAACGAACCTTCACAACTAGCAACTGAAACTAAATAGTAAAGGGTATTTGAAGTACGTCTCTCAGGTTCGGAAAACCCATACCAGATTATAAAGGTTAGTAACTCTAGTGGAGTTTTAAGTCCAATTTCTTTTCTACTTGCGGAGTAATATCTTGCAATCACATATTTCGACATAGAGTTCTGTTCAATTAAAATCAGTATTATAAATCTCATCCAAATATTTATAGTTCTTTCCAAGATCGTTATCAACATTTACCTTGTTTAATAAATTTTCACCGTGCAGTAAAAATCCAAATTTGGAATTAAGGTCACTTAGTCGTGTAAATCGTGTACTTATTGCGAGTACTGCAGAGGATCAAGAACGCTTTCTATAATGCGAGAAGTTTCACATTCTGCGAAAAGGCCAACATCTGTAGCCAATTCTCCCGGCATTTTTTGGGCGATTTCGAACACGGATTGTTATATCAATATCTCATTTTTTTTTTTACGAAGAGACTTAGCCCTTTCTGCTGTCTCTTCACAGATCTCGTCTCGAATTTTTGCAAGTTCAATTGCTAATGATTCAATATCGTGCAACGCTTCTCTAAAATTCATTTTAGGATCTTTTAATTTGAGCTGCTTTGAGGATTTCATGCCAAAAATGGACTAAAATTAGGAAATTAAAAATCTCAGTGTATTTTGCAATAAAATTGTAGTTTTACTTCTGTTTTAAGAAATAAAATTGTAGCTTTACTTTTGCTGTCACTTATGGTGCTATCCTCTGCTAATTTTTCTAATAGTTCTACTAGTTCTTCCAGCCCATCGATAATAACATCGCTTATGTTCTGGCGGTCCATCGTGTTTCAGATTCATGTTTAACAGTTTTCTTTAAAGCATTTTTTTCATAATTCCTGTCGTAATGTTGAACAGAGAAAAAGAGGTATACGTTTTCAGTTATTCCAAAACATGTTACAAAGACTGGATCTTGCTTAACTGCACTAATTCCTACAAAATTTAATGAGTAGTTATCACAGCTTAGAAATAATGCTTTATTATTTTTTCCATAATTCTTTGTTGAAAGCCAGATATGTGACCTGACATCACTGCAACATTATCGTAACATTGTAATCTGCAGTTTGTTAAGAAAATCTGATCGTAATTTAATTTTTCTAAAATTTTATTTTCAACTGAGGCTGCATCTTTAGCATATATTTCAATAGAATAAATCACAAAAAAGATTCTTCGACAGAAATTTTTCTGTTGTTACCTACACACCTAAAGACTTGCGGCATTTGTTCTCGATGAGCGATATCAGGATGCGAATCAAATAAAAGTCCATCATATTGATTTCTTTTGATTTCTCTAATTCAGTTGACTTCGAAATGTGGATGCCAGAAGATGAATAATTTCATTTTGAATTTGTGGTGATAGGTATGAGATAGTTCTTGACGTTTCCGTGACATTTATAACATGATTTTCCAGTAGTGGATCAAACTGAGCTAGAGATTTAAGTGAAGATTTCCGACGTTTCTACCATTCTGAAGAGCTAGATTTTCAACATGACCACTTAGAGGAAGAATATATATAATCAGATGCTTCATGCAAGCTAGCATTCATTGTAATATTTTTCTGCCCCGTTGTTTTCGGACTGTGTATTTTCTTCTAACGATTCATCGATTCCCGTTTCATTAATTAATCTTCTTTCTGTTTCTTTCCAAGTTGGAAACAATTTTCAATGATTTGGACTTCTTTTATGATTAATCAATTTATCATTTTTCATCCATTAATTAAAACGAGATGATGTTACTAAAGATGATTGTGAGCGGAATGTGGTGCAATCAACAGTAAAGCAACAAAAGCAGTACGCTGCATTGTTTTTTGGTGAATTATAATAACCAAGATCGGTTAATTTCATTTTTCTTCTTCATTACAGACCCCTCGAGGAAACCATGATTTTGGCATTAGACGATTACCTGATGCTGCTACTGCACTGGCACTGAATTCATTCTGAAATATGCGGAATCCACGAATAATTGTTTCTGTTCGAAGCTGGTTCGGTAAGATTATTACTGAATTTTAAGTAAGCAACATCTTTAAACTCGAGAACGTCCTGAATTGCACTGAGTGTTTCTGTTGCATTTTCTGTACTTATTATTGGATATGAACATGGATTTGGAACTTCTGATGGGCTTTGGCTCCCATCTCCAGAGTTTTGTACTTGTTGTTATGTGTTATGACATAAAAGATTAGTAGTAGTAGCAGTGAAACCTGAATCTGATTTTACTTCTCCATCCTTTTCATCTTCTGGTTTTTCCTTTTGTAATTGTCTTATTAAACATGATTCCATTTTTATTATAGATTCCTGAGATTCTTTTTCTTGCTCTAGCTTTCTTTCCCGATTCCGAAAGAAGCTAATTATTTTTTCTGGCATTGACATAGTCTAAATAAAAAATAAATTTTTATTATATTAATTAAGACACTACTTTTGAACAACACACCAACAGTATAAAATATTATGAAAAAGAAAACTTTATTGCAAATTGCAAACAATATAGTAATAAAATTTGAATATCGTCGGCCTCTTCAATTATTTTATTGAATCATCTTAACAATTTCACTCATACACTATTCACTGAAAAATAGAATCGTCGAATAGATGTTAAAAAGTAAAATACATAACAAAAATAGCTATAGTTTGGTCGTCGAATTAATAATAGTTCAAGATGGAAAGGCTTATAATATAATGAAAGACTGTAGTGTATTGTTTGTTATCATTTTAAAACAACAAGCGTGTGCTGTAGGTGCATTTCGTTTTAAAAAATAAGAAAAATAAAGTGTTCAGAAATAAAGAAGAAAGAACGCAGACGGCAATATTTGATTGATTTATTGCAAGCATTAATAACATATTTTATTAGACAAATCAAGAAAGAGAGTAATGTATAATATAATAATAATTATTAATTAAAAGTATATTTCCCAGAAATCGATAAAAATAAGAGCCGAAATTTTCCGGAAAATCTTATTTGTGTTGGGGACCATTTGGCGCCTCTCTGCGAGCGGCGCCCAGGGCATCATAGACTCCCTTGACCCGGCCCCCTTTGCGACGCCACTGAGTAGTTTTTTATATTCTTAAGCTGAAACTAAATACTCAGCAGATAAATAAAAGCTTGACCACATTTCCAAACTGAAACTATGAAATGCTTCCACTCGTCGAATGAGAACCCCTAATCTTTGTATTTTTTCTTGATTGTACCAAACAACGAACGGAATTTTTTTCCCGACGACAAATAGTTAACATTACTATTTATAGATGGCGCCACTAGACTAAATTTGCCGCACGGTAACCTACACTCAAACCAAAGTAATTTCAGTATTATTGTCTTAAAAAACCGGCTATTTCCGCAACTGCATGTAAATCGATTCACAGCATATATTCTGTGCATACTAATCTTGATTAAATGTTAAAATTTAAGTTTCATTCTCTTCTGCAAGCTATTAATTAGTAATATTATAGAAATGCTATTAGTTAACTTCGGTAATTTTGATTATGACAGAAACATGACTAAGACTGAAGAAAGCAAAATTTTACGAACATCAAAAATTTATTTTTTTTTTTAGTCCAAAGGAGCATTTTGCCCTGAAGGACTATTAATTTCGTTTTGCCATTTTGCATAGATTCACTACTAAATTGTTGCCACCAAATATTATCTCCCTGTATTATATTTTAAGAATTCAAATAATGAAGAATCCGCATATATGTATATATGTTTCTTGCACTGTGATAAAACAACGATAATTAGAGCCATCCAATTTTGAATAACGTAACTCTTCACTGAATATGGGCATCTGGAAGCCCAAATTTGGAATTTGTATTAATATCTCTTTCATATTTTGCAAAGCATTTATGAATTTTTTATTAAGAAACTCAACGATTTAAAGCGAACAATGGTAACACTGTACGGGGGAAAAAAGAAAAAAAATTATATCCAGCGCGTGAAAGCGAGACCTTGTATCGAAAATTCTAAAGATATCATTTTAAAATTATTCTGCAATATTGCTCTTGAACTCAATTTTATGGTTTAAGTAGTGCGAAGAACATGATATTTAATAAATAAAGGTAAAACACAAAGCGTTAAAAAACGCCCCTTTGGGCGTAATGTAAAATCCGAAAGCTTTCAGATTTTTTAGTTAAAGGGACAATTTGCCTAGAAGGGCTATTAATTTCGTTTTTGCACTTTGCGTTGATTCGCTAAAAACGTTGTTTCACTTTCAAATTATTGAAACCCAATATTATCGCCCTGTATTATATTTAAAGAAATTAAGTAATGAAGAATCTGCATAAATGTATGTATGCTTCTCGCACTGTGATAAAACAACGGTTCCTAGAGCCATCCAATTTTGAATAACGTACGTCTCCACCCAATATGCGTATCTGGAAGCTCAAATTTGCAATTTGCTTTATTATCTATTTCATATTTTATGCAACTTTAACGAATTTTTGGTTAACAAACTCAAGGATTTCAAAGCGAACAATAGCAACGTTGTACAGAAAAAAAACGTTTTTATCTCCAATGCGCGAGACTGTGTATCGGGAATTCTAAAGATACTCTCATTTTAAAACTATTTTGCGGTATTGCTCTTGAACTGAATTTTATGCTTTAAGTACGAAGAACATGATATTTAATAAATAAAAGTAGCGCACAAAATGTTAAAAAAAGTCCCTTTGGACGTAATTTAAAATCTGAAACATTTCAGATTCCCTCCCCCCATCTGTAAACAAGATTGATTTCTGTAACAAGTGGTTTTTTTGAGCCGTCGCGGACACTTAGCCGAGAAACATTTTGCCAATGAGGCATTTAGCCGACACGTACATTTAGTTGACAGGACATCTAGCCAACAGAACATTCAACCTACACGGATATTTAGCCCTTAGAACATTTAACCGACACGGACATCTAGCCGACAGGATATTTATCTGACAACACCTTTGACCGACAGTGTGTTTAGCTCACAACGCGCACATGTAAAATTAAAGTGGAGGGGGGAATTGCAAAATTTTAGTAAAATTTTCCCTATTTCTCGATAAAAGAATATTTCCAGAGTGCACAACGAGAAGGTTTATGGATACGTACCCTATTTAATGCTAAAGAGACTATAGATTTAAAAATTGCACAGAAAAGCAACCTTATTTTGGTGAAGGTTTTGAAATCCATTTCGAGAGCAATTAGACAAGCAAAACCATTTGATATGGAAATAAATGAGTGGAGCAAAGCGAAAACAAATGTATAAATGTAATCTGTCGAGGAAAATAGCAATGAAACGTAAAAAAAAAAATAGTTTATTAGAAATTTGAAAGCGTTGAAAACTTAATATCACTAACTAAAGAAGAAAATTTTTCTTTAATGTGGAAACTTTCTTTAATCTTTTGAATAAATCTAATTTACTAAATGCAGAAACTTTACAGAAAATTTTTGTAGATAGAAAGTCAAAATTATAATCAAGTGTTCAATTGTGATTAGCTAACATAATTTTGTTGATTTTTTTGTTTTCGTGCTGACGATTCATGTTCCCTGATGTGAAGTTTCAACTCTCTTTCAGTTTGTAGATATATGGCAACAATAGTGACATGACAAAATATGTTAAGATGAATGACAAAAGATACATGATGAAGCGTATGAAGCTAAAATTCCACAAAAATTAAAATCAGGGATGGAATTTTTAAGAATTAAACAACAAATTTATAGATGGCTGCCAAAATAACCTGAATATTGACTTTGTTGAGAATCCTAGTCATTTTGTAAGTAAAAGAGAGATGAAACGTTATGACGACATGATTGTTAGAACTGTTTTTAATAAATGAAAAGTATTTATAATAGCAAGAGGAACATTTTTGAAAGACTTGATCACTCTCTGTGGAAGAAAATCCTCCCTCAATAGAAACTGATTTCATATCATTAATTTCTTAGAAAGCAAGTATTCTGAAAAGCAAATGTTGGGAGCGCGATTATGTAATAGTGGAAAGGAGATATTAGCTGATTGTCGGAGTAACATGATTTGCATGGAGAAGTAAGCAAGCAGAAATAGATTTACGGTAAACAATTTCGTCCCTAGACCAAGAATTATGATGAGTGTATAAAGAATTACAAATCAAATTGGCAATTTCTGCTACCTGAAAATAAAAGCCGTCTAGTAAATAGCGATCATGTTTGTGAGATCGAAACATGCCTATCAGTTAATAAAATTTAAGGTTAATAAAGGTTTATGTAAATAGGTTTTTAAATAATAAGTTATAAAATTTTTTACTGAAATATGAGGCCAACTCTACCCATGATGAACTTAAGGAACTACGAAGCGTGTACTACAATAAAAAATATAACGCACCATACATAGGAAATACCGTGAAATAAGATAACTTTAAAGAATTTCGAATGATATTTTTAAGTATTTTAGAGAAAAAGAGTCCTGCGTTTACTTATTCCTTTGTTACATTCGTTATATTCTGCTGCTGAAACAAAGTAATTTGTTAAAATAATAAATAGCTTTATTTTGCAATTACCAGCCTTCTAACAAACCGAAAATATATTAATAAATATTATATTTATTTTTATTCTTAACTTGCATATATATTTACGAAGCCTTAGCATACAATAAGAATATCTTAAAACACGTTTTAATAGACATTTGTATTGTAGGGATTTACATTTATTTTAAATAACCAGTTAAGTTTAATTTGAAACTCTTTTCTATAAGCCTTCATTCCCCTAATTGTCAGTGCCAGAATATTTAAATTTGGTTAGCGCGCGTAAAGTATGCAAATTCTACCAGTGGGAGAAAAGTTTAAATATAGAGTGAAGGGAAAGTTAGAGAGAGTCTGGGAAAACTCTGTGCGTGTTTGTAACGCAAGCTTCGGCTTAGCATTTATCGCTGGTTAGACGTGGCTTAAGCAGCTATTATCTTGCTGCCACTAAACTCCTCTACGCGCTGTAGGATACAGATTGTGAGTCCTGTAGTTTAATTCTACTACTTGTTAATATCTTGAATTCTTGAGTTTTGATTCTACTGTTGCAGTTACTGCCCAAGCAGAGGCGTAGTATGCTAGCGTCGAGTTGGCGTATTGTAAATAAGTTAAAGAGTGTAATAAAGGGTAGTTTTAACCCTTCTTCTGTGCAGTCAATATTTTCTAAATTTCACACAAGTGTTATACAGAAGAACTCTACAGTATTAAAAAAATGCATTGCAAATAACAAAAGGGATAAAAAAAGGTATAGTGCATAACAATACATAATAGCAATTAAAAAAGACCTCTTGCCCTCATAAAGTACATTTCGACATTAAAAAGAATCGTAGTAACAGTGCCATAATACAGTTTAATCTTCCTGTCAATTATGAAATTTTCCGGATTCTCCATAAGTTCAACTTTGAAGTCATTATTTTCTCAATTATCGGTAAAATGCTTCTTCATCAAGAATTCTTGAATCTTGAGGGTTCCATCCATAAAGAAGCCCCCCTTTTTTTTGCTATATTTTTGCTTTAAAATTTGATAGGGTTTCTCATCGGCAGTGGAGCAGCTGGAAACTTCCTATACAGCTGAAGCATATTTTCGAGACCGGCATTTTCTGACATTATTTCTAGGCTGCAATCACATTGATCGTCCAGGCAGGTAAAGAATGATCAGATTCTGAAAGCTGATGATTAAATTGAAAAAAAAAATAATAATAATTTTTATTCTAGATGAAAAATTCAAAAAAATTTCGACAAACCTCTGTCAAACGGTATATACGTCGCAAATTTTGGAATAGAAATTACGAATATCAAATCAGTTATGGTAACAGTGACATTAATAAGGAAGAATTCCTCTTTAAGATACAAGTATTTCATTCTTCCTTCACTGCTAGAGAAAACGCAACAGGAACGTAGAAGAGATCTCCTTTTGAATTTTTGCAGTTTGTCAGTGATACAGATACAATCACCAGAACAAAGTTAATGCAAAGAATGTAAAACGAAACAATGTTAATAACAAAATAAAATAGAACAAATTAAATACAAACTCCAGAACGAAGCTCCAAATATTGGAATACTATTGCGAACTTTCCTCACAACTGCTGTTAATGTTGGTATTGTCAGAAGAGTTTCCAAAATAAAACTCATTAAAGAAGTTTCTTGAAATTACAAATGTATGTTTCTCATTTAAGAAATCTTTGCCTACAGTCTACATAACAGCAATTGGAGTAATTAAGTAGACCTTTACAATGTCATCGATGGTTTTGGTTACAAAAAACGAACAAAATAAAAATATAGTTTTGGAAATATTGGAATTAAAATTTTCCTTAAAAAATAAACGTAAAATTTTAAATTATTTCCTTATATGTCATTTCGATTTGCTGCAATTAGGCCACTGGTAATCGAGTATTTTAATAACTGAAGCTGCAGAATGAGAGGATGTTAGGTAAAATTATTAAGGCAAAGCAATTTGATGGCTTCCTGCCTACGGGATGGGATGCCTTCGTGGAGGACTTTTTAAAGGCAATTAGCTCCTATCCATGTTACGCAGGAGGAAAATCACAAAATCTCTTATGCAACCAGCCAGTTCGCCAAGATACGAAATCGAGTAGATCTACCACTATTCACCAATTATACCACCAATTATACTATTCACCAATTATTACCTTTATATTCACCAATTATACTATTCACCAATTATTACCTTTCGGCCGTAGGTGCGGACAGAAGAAGAGGAGAGACTTTAATTACCATACTTTAGCGAAGATGTGTAGATATGAAAACAAAGACAGAAGAGTGCAGCACTTTAGAACACACTAAGGGAGAAACGCCTGACCACGACCGTCGTTTCGCAGTGCTCTTTTCCGCTGATGGACACTATAATTTAACGAAAAATTTACCAGCTATCATAAATTCATTGCACTTCCTGCAGAATAAGACTGAGCTTTGAAATTGAATAAATCACTGGAAGCAGCTTTTTTGAAAAATATTTTGAACTTAATTTGTAACATTTCGGAAATGCTGAAGCGAAAGATTTAAGCCTAAAAGAAAAGGATAAACTGTTAAAAATATCATATCTAATAAAAAGCTAATAAAAAATGCAAATGTCTCAAACAAGCGCAAAACATGTGATGGAGGTTTTTGTTTCCTTAAAATCTCAACCACTCTCCAAGGGTTGTTT
>KK112759.1:59340-74250 GCA_000611955.2 Stegodyphus mimosarum
TTATAATCGATTTTTATTTATTTATTTTTTAGAATTAAAATAAAATTTTCCAGATCAGAAGAATTTTCTGATGAAACTGTGGTTAATTACGTAAACGAAGTGCTGGAGTCCTCTTATTTAAGGCGCAAGGGCGCTCCGACTAGAATAAAGATTTATCTAAAAAATTAGGAGCAGGACTCCGGTGCAATTTCTGTATATTGAACGGAAAAATACTAAAATCGCACTGGATCTCCGCTATCTGTGTGTTTTCAGAAACACAGCAGCACCTAGAATAGCCAAATTTTGAGTATACTTAGTTCTCCATTCAAAAATATGTACCTCGAAGCCCAAACTCTGAATTTTTAATTTGTTTATTAGCCCAAAAGAGCGTTATATCAGAGAGTTATATATTATTTGCGTCGATTCACAATAAACGGCGAATCACTTTTGAAATTGTTGCCACCAAATATTATCGCTCTGTATTATATTTAAAGAAATTAAATAATGAAGAATTTGCATAAATGTATGTATGTTTCTCGCATTGCGATAAAACAACGATATATAGAGCCAACAAATTTTGAATAACGTACATCTTCATCCGAATATGGGCATCTGGAATTTGTTTTATTATCTATTTCATATTTTGTAAAGCATTTATGAGTTTTTAATTAAGAAACTCAACGATTTCAAAGCGAACAATGGCAACACTGTACGGGGAAAAAACAAAACAAATTTATCTCCAGCGCACGAGATTGTGTATCGGAAATTCTATAGATACGCTCTTTTAAATATTTTGCGATATTGCCGTTGGATTGAATTTTGAAGAACATGATATTTAATAAATATAGGTAACACACAAAACGCTAATATAAAATCTGAAAGCTTTTTTTAATGTATTTATTTGTTCCTTTATTTCACATTTTATACAAATTTAAAGACTTTTTTTTTTGCTTAACAAACTTAGCGATTTAAAACCCGGAAGCGGCAACACGGTTCGAAATAAAACATTTTTATCTTCAGCGCGACACTGTGTTGCCATTCGATAAAATGTGAGATATTTATCTTTCAACATCAATCCACGAATTTGGGTATTTGAAAGCAATGCGTCGCCACTGACTCAAATAAAATATTTATTACTTCCACACACCGGTGTATTGCCATTCAGTAAAGCGTAAGATATTTAACTTTCATATTTAATCTGTCTTATATTCAGTAACAAACCAATCGATTTAAAAGCAATAAGCCCAGTTCTTAAGAATATTTTTTCTTCTTTTTAAGGGATTGATTTAAATAAAAATGAACTTAAATCACCAGATCTTTCATTAGAAATATTCAGTATTTGTAAGAAATAACACTAGCTGGACTCGTTAAAATCATTAATATAATATATAAGCGGGTGGTAAACTAAATTTCTTTCTCGGAATGACTGCAAAGCAAAATAAATATTCACCTACATTTTTATTTCTAAAAATTTATCTTAAAATGTAAAATGTAAGGAAAGTGTTATAATTGAGGCAGTCCGGTATTCCATATATTTCCGCTAATAAAAATATGGTTATCCACTTGCTTTCCATTAATAAACGGATTCGTGTTACAAGCAGCGGATTAAGACGCACTCATCGCGATTCAATGCATACGTTTAACGGATACAATCGTTCTTTTACAAGCGCGTGGCCAAATGAACGTCATTGGTTAAAAATTTCTTTCAGAAATAAAAAAAAAAAAAAAAAAAAAAAAAAAAAAGAAAAAAAAAAAAAAAAAAAATAAATAAAATAAATAAGGGGGAAAAGTCGAAGGACCTTGACAGAACAGATCGAAAGGAAAGAACGCATTGGAATTCTCCGGCATCTTGAAAAGATTTCCCCGCGGAGAAAAGAGAGAGACTTTTCAAAATACAGGAGGCGAAAAAATGCTAAGAATCAAGTTATACCAGTTTCGATAGGATGAGCAGCGGTTGCGGTTCGAAACATTTGCTTTCTCGCAAACTCCAGTTTCAAATGTTTCCTGCTTAATTAGAATACAGACAGAAAATATCGCGAAGTTACGCCATAGGTGGGCCCGACGAAAAGAGCATTACTCAGGAGTCTAACACTTTGCATAAATACAAGTGAATTTTATTTAAAAAGCACTAAGAGCTGGGGAAAATTTCTTAAGAAACAAAGTAAATAATAAAGAATGTCGTTTCCATCTAGTGGGAACTGCTTAATGTCCACATTTGCACACCGCTACTTTTATAACATTTACTGAATGATGACATTAAAAGATGAGGAAAAAGTGTCCTTCAAAATAGCAATAGAAGTTAACGAATTTAATATAAAAATATCAAAAGCCATATAAATACGCACTTTCATTGCATTTTAATAAGAAAAAGGCAAAAGCTTGTTTATGAACTCTTCCTAACGTTTCTGGAAATTACACTCATGTCCATAAATTAAGGATAATGCAAAATCAGGCAAAGGAAGAGTTAGAAGCAAAACAAATTTGACTTATTTGTAAAGCTTATTTATTAAACAAAAGGTAAAGAACAAAAAAAGATGCTATATGTTTGATATTATTAAAAAAATTAGCGATTTTTTTCTTCCTGGAGCAAATTACAAAAAACCCCTAGTTACAAATATTTACAAAAAAACTAATATTACATGGTTGGTATGATTCTTAATACATTGTATGTCTCCCAGACGGTGCAATACGGTCCGTACAACGCCTAGGCATGCTGAGTATCAAATTATCTTGCTGAGTATCAATCTTGGGGGATATTACACCACTCATAAAGTAATGCTCTCCGAAGTTGCGGTAGACATGTAGGAGGAGGTTGACGGGCTGCAACTCGTCAGCCAAGCATATCCCACACGTGCTCTTCTGAATTCAAGTCCGGTGAGAATGCTGGCCAGTCCATACGGGTGATATCCTCCGATTCAAGCCATTCGCTTGCGATGTTTGCATGGTGAGGACGGGCGTTGTCATCCATAAACACAAATTGTGCGCCCATGGCGCCCCGAAACAAACGTACATGTTGTTCCAGAATAACGTCCCGATAGATTTGGCTTGTCATGGTTCCAATTTGAACATGCAGGTCAGTTCTGGAACCCAGAATAATTCCACCTCAAACGAGCACTCCTGCACCACCGTAACGGTGTCGTTCAGTGATGTTTTCTTGGTGGTAACGGGTACCTAGAGCTCTCCATATGAAAGACCGGCGAGAATCAGACTGCAAGCTAACCCTGGACTTGTCGGAAAACATCACACAAGCCCACTGTTGCGGTGTCCACAATTAATGCTCTCTACTCCAGGCTAACCGCAGGCGACAGTGAGTTGCAGTAAGTGGAACGCATTTGACAAGTCTGCGAGCATATAGACCAATCTGAGGTCTGTACACGGTCTGCTGTGAAATTGTCGTACCAGTGGCTGAAGAGAGCTGACGAGACAGGTCTGAGGCTGTGCTTCGCCTGTTTCTTTTGGCAATAACTGCCAAATACCGGTCCTCATTCGGCGTTGTAATTCTGGGGCAACCTGTGCTGTAACGTCTACTGACATTACCATCATCTTGGTATCGTTGCCAAAGCCTGGAGATGACCCTCTGGGTAATTCCAAGTTCGTTTGACACTTCCAGTTGGGTACTCCCACATTCGAGACGGCCGATAGTTCTACCACGTAAAAAATGATCCAAATGCGTCCTTTGTGTCATAACTATTCGGTTATTGCACTGAAATGCTTATAAAGCGCCTGCGAACAATTTTACTTCTTTGCCTGTATTCCTTATATATCACTCTCTTACACTCTCGTCATTGTGACGTACCATCGGTGTCATCTGGTTACTTCCTGAAATTTGCTTATGATTCTTGAAGATGTGTGTAGTGACTTTGCAGGTGATATATTTATTTTAGAGTTCGATTTCCGCGTGACTCCGAATTATCCTTAATTTATGGACATGAGTGTATTTGACCTCTGATGCTGTACCCCGTAATACTCGGAGAGTATTCCTCATTGGAAGAGAATGTGTCAATGTAAAATTTAAAATTAGATAAAACAGGAACCTTAGTTTAGCGTACATGTTTACAGGAGAAAAAAAGAATAATGCTTACAAATTATTCCGTCGACCATGGAACAGTCCGTCGACCATGATTTAGCGTTAGTTACTGGATAAGTGTGCGTGGTCTAATAGCATAATTATAACATCTGCCTTTTCGTTTGTTGTAACCCCGATAGATTCTGAATAAGATATGTTTTGTTTTTATGAATAAGAACGTAAATTAACTGTTATTGCTATATTTTTTTTTCATTTTGGAAAAAAAAATGATTGAAATTTGATATTATTTTGAATGTTATGGAATCCTACCATTTGAAAAAAAAAGAAAGAAAAAGTGTATTAATAGGCATGATGTAGTCAGCTGAATTGGCCAACAAAATAACAATAGATTAGAACGATTACCTACGGGAAGTTTGTAAAAATAGCACTCTAAACACAGCTGTCATCTGTAGAGAACACAGTAGATCACAGTAGAGAACGAAAAAAGTATTTTTACAAATCTCAAAAACAAAGTGGGTTAAATGCTAAATGTTTATTAAGTAAAGAGGCGTTAGTTCCTCCAGAATTCAACAGGAACGATTGGCGTAACTTTGGCGGGATCTCTGCCAACTTTCACTATTGACGGCATAATACGTAAGTACCAAAAACGTTCTGCAGACTTTTTTTTTACTGTTGAGGGCCTATGCCTGATCCAATTAATGGAAAGAGTTATTGAAAATCTACTTCAATTTTTTTTTGATTGAAATCGAAACCAGTATGTTTGGCGACTTAATCCCTTAGCTGACGCTATTTCTCAATTTGACAATCTTTATAATGCATTTTAAATTTATTTAGTGACCTTATTTCAGTTCAAAAAACTTATTATACAGTATTTGGATCCCATTAATCGAATTGTTGATCCCAATGAGCGATGTAACTAATGAAAAATCGGTCTGTCTTCTAAGTATGTATGTTTCTCACTTTGCGGAGAAACGGTGATACTTAAAGCCACCAAATATTGAACAAACCTAGTTCTTCATCCGAACACGGAAACCTAGAAGCCCAAATTTCGAATTTTTCTTTTATTTATTTCACATTTTGTGAGAATGTAATGAATTTCTAATTAACAACCTGCTCGATTTAAAAGAAACGTGTTATCACTCGGCAAAGTGTAAACTATTTGTCTTTTAAATCGTCGACTTTGTTAATAAATTAGCATTAAAAAAATTGTGCTGCTACAAACTGAAATAAAAAATTTTATCTTCCCCTCGACACAAGGTCTGTGCCAAACATTTGGTCGCCCGGTCCATCCCTTCGGGTCTTAAATTTTGCTGCCAGGCACCTCTCTCAATTCCAAGAATTTTTCCATCTGCTATTAGACATGCCTAAATTCTAAAAATTTTGTCGCTCTTAAATGCTGCTGCCATCTGGTGCGACCGCACCGATTGCACGGTTCGGTCGCCGGCCTTGCCTCGACAGTATGTTGACGTTAGGCAAATGTTTAATTTTTCTGTTGCATCTAATCTGTCTATTATTGATAAGAAATGAAGTTATTTCAAAACAATAGACACAATTCTTTAATCTCTGTTATGAATAATAACTAGCTCTGGCCATGAAATTACCCTACCTGAACCCATTAAAAACATTATAAAAAAATGTTTGTTACGTGTACGCTCACCTTGGTCTTTATTTCTGCAATCGTTGGCCGTAGACACACTCCAATTTCCAAAATTATTTTTAATTTCATATAAAATGAGAAATCTATTTTTTTTTCGCACTCTATACTTATATTTAGAAAAACTTTGTATCCGTTATACAAAATTGAGCACAAATGTTTGACTCTCGTAGCACATAAATAGTCCGACGCATTTCATTTCAAAATCTGCGATATTTGACCTAATTTTCAATTTGCATTCAGAGGTCGATTAATAAGTAACTTAGAGTTTTATTTTTGCCCTCTTAAACAAAATTCAATTCGTTTGTGACTTATTATTATCTTTAATTTATAATTTTGTTCCATTTAGTACGCCGAAAGAATTTGCACACAGATCACTTATAAGTTTCCAAGTTAGTCTAAAGTAAGTTAAGTCTAAAAAATGTGTTTTTAATTGTCTCGTGTATTTTTTATTATTACCATAAAACTTTCAGATTTATTTTTGAATAATACTCGGATAATCGTGCGAAAAGTCATTCAAGAACAATTTTTTTTCTTGTTTGATTAATGTAATAATATTACGAGTTGACTTCGTACCAGTACAGAAGAATGCCAGTGTTTTCTAGAATACGAATTCTGTAAGGTTCTGTGAAAAAAAAATGACTTCCATTTTGAGAATAATTGTAATTGATCAATACTTTTTATAAAATTCTGCCTAGAAATTCTCGTCACGTTATCTCTTAATAGAAGAAATATTTTTCTAAACGATATTTAACTTTTCGTTGCGTACAAATTCAAACATTTCGCTCTTCAATTTGCGTACGGCCCTGAATACTATTCTCTAATTTAATATCTGACATCTCTGTCAGTTTTTGTCATATGGGAGTCAAACTATGATTTTTTATAGCGAGTACAAAAGTTTCCTAAATATAAGTATAGGGACTGAAAGAACCCGTTATTTAAATTAAAAAAGTTACATTTCGTAATAAAGACGGAGTAACCAAATTAAAAATGAGGAATTAAAAGGCGTGATAAATTATAATTTCTTGCGTAGATCAAAGTACACTGTGAAACAGATACCAGTGTGAAAAGTGCAAAAAAATATACAGGGAAACGCAGTATTATTCTATAAGCGTTGCTTTCGTCAGCTTCCCGCTGCTATCAGTAAAGAGCAGCGCTTAGTAATCAGTCGCAGTTCATCGTTTGATTTAGAGAGGACTGTATGGGGATTTGAAACACTGCGACAATGTTATCTGCCTCTCGGTGATTAGACATCCTATTTTCTCTTATCGCCCATTATCGCCGACATGACGCCTTAAAAGAAAAGAATTGTTTATTCAGAGTCCTTTTTAGCACATTCCAGATATCTGGGATTTATGTTGTAATTCCACAGGCCGTAAATGTCACAGGAAACGGCAGATTTAGCTTTTAGATGTTTAATACCGAACGGGCTTTGATGAATGCCTAGGCCCACAAACCAAAGAACTCGAAGGACTCTCAAAATGACCCTTATAAACCAGTGATTCTCCGACATGAAATTGACCAAAAATTAATTTTTGAGAAAAAATAATAAAAACTGATCTTCAGATTCACATTTCAGTTTAGCTTCCTCCCCTCCCCCCCCAAAAAACAATCAGTAAAAAAGTTTATTTTTTTTTTGTCACATGGTTAACATATCGCTAATAATTAGCATAGATAGCAAAATTTTTGCTGAATTTTTTTTTAATTATTGTTAGGAATTTTGTACATATGTAAATAATTTTAGTGAAATTATATGTAAATTGTATAATGTAACATGAAAATCATACTATATAAAATGAAATATGGTCTTATGTAATGTAACATGAAAGGCCTCAAGATGCGAATCATTGCCGAAAAACATTAAGGTTACAGGAGCAAACTCACGTACCGAGATAAATCCCTCCAAATTGATGAGCCAGTTATATCATCGCCAAATCGGCGAGATATCACCAAGCTGGTGATGATTTTGGGAACTAACTTTTTTTCGCCAAATTTGATGAGAAATCGCCCAAAGTTGGCAAAGATTTGTCGATACTTTGGCCTGATCCCTATGTAATTGTAAATGTATATGGCTTTTAGCAATTTCAAGAAACCAAAGGTACTGGAAATTTCTCCGCAGCCGAGAGAAAACTATATAGAAGACAGGAGAGAGTATCAGTGCAGTGTAGTTTAATTCAGAGTTTTGATCAGAGCACTGAGTGATAATTGTGCGAGCTTCGTTTTTGAGGCTTTTTAAATTGTCTTGTTCTTAAGTACCCACAGAGTATACTAGTATTGCTCTGTGGTTAGTTGCTGTGATATTACAGCAACGTCCGAATGTTACAATTTCGTCACATTACATTTGTGAACACGGTACAGTGTCACAAATATGTCACATTATGATGTAGATGTGAATGTCGCATGGATGTTATATAGATGCCACAGCAAAATGTAATTCTCAGTAAGAATATTCTCAGTCGCTCCCATCCTGACCTTTCTTTACCTTACTCACGTAATTCTTCTTTAATACAAGGTACACACACTGGTCAATAAATTAGAAACCTAAGATCAATATTTTATTGGACCATCTTTTGCACGGATAATTTCACTCGTTTGGACATCGAGTCTATATGCTTTTGGAGTGCATTTACTTCCAGAGAATGCCAATACATTGGCTATGCAGCTTTCTAAATCTTCTAAATTAGATGGAAGAGGAGAGGGCTTTCGGATGCGTCTTTTCACCATATTCCACACATTTTCCATGGGGTTAAGATCCGAGCTATGCGGTGGCTAGGGAAGGTGATGGAAGTCAGGCTCATATTCAGCGAATCAATTTTGAATACTTCTGGCACGATGTATAGTTGCATTATCGTCCATGAAGTATCCGTCATCATCAGAGTAAAAAGAAAACATTGCAGGGTGCATTTGATCTGCCAGTGTATCATCTAGGTATCTCATGGCTGTTTGTTTACCCTCGAGTAACACCAAGGCACCATTTCCATGCCAGCAGAACATGCCCCATATCATGATGCTTCCACCAGGGCGAGCTATGCAAGATGTATCCATGGCTTCATGGGGTTCTCGCCAAATTCGACGACTGCCAACAGTGCAAAATAAGGTATAGAGTGATTCATCTGACCACATTACCCGTTTCCAAGCTTCACATGTCCAGTGTCTTCTTTCCCGACACCACTGCAAACGAATTCTTGCATGTCGGACAAAAATGAGTGGTTTTCTCTCAAGTACCCGACTATGCATTCCTATCCTTTGCAATTCTCTGCGCATAGTTCGAGCCGAAATCTGTTGGGAAGAGCCTTGGTTGACGATCTGTGTTATTTGAAGGCACAGTAGAGTCCCTGTTTTGCCGTACAATTCGTCAGAGACGACACCGATCACTCTCTTGGAAAACTGTGTTCGATCCGCAGGTACCTCCTCTAGAGAAGTACTGTGGGTTCTGATTCCAACTCTTGAAAACCTTTGATATGACTGCGTTTGAGAACCAGTGAGATATAATGTCTTCGAAATCGAGGTCTCTGCTGAACGGGCACCAACAAAAAGCCTTTTTTCAAGTAATGAAAGATCTGTCGTTTTCCCCATTTTACTTCATTCATCATGAAAATCACTTTTACACCTTACTTATACTAGCACTCAGGGACGGATTGACCTATTTTAGGGCCATAGACATTTTTTACTGTCGGGCCCCTACACTCTGAGTGTTATGTAATTTTTACGAGAACCTTTCTAATAAAATAATAAATGATAGGAATGTTTGAGCATCTGAATGAAACCTTGTGTTCTTAACCTGTCTCATAAAATCCCCTCTTTTTTTCAGACCTTGAATTCATTCAAAGATCCCTATGCCGAACGGAAAATCTTTCCTTTCCAAATGTGGTGTCATAAATTCTTTGCGCTTCCTGGACGACGGCGGCATTTCGACATGTGGGTGGGCAAAGTCCTTTCATGTCACAACTGCTCAACTTACGTCAATGATTTTGTGTCGTTAAGAAAGGAAAGCATAAATTTTGGAGTTAGCAATTGATACTTACGAACGATTCCCCCCTCCAGATTATTAGTCTAAAAAAGAGAAAAAAAACAATCTGCCTTTAATTTTGCCATTTTGCAATATCAGTCGTACTTCTAAATCCAAAATTTTTCTATCCCTTACCCTGCCTCCTAGTGCGACTGCACAGGGTGCAAGTATCGTCGTTTTTTACATTGTGAGAACTATACATTCAAACATGCATATTCTTCCTTATTTAATTTCTTTAAAAATGATACAGGGTGAAATTATTTGGTGGCAGCAATTTGAAAAGTGATACATTAATCATTACTGAATATGTGATCTTCGTCTAAAGAAAAATGAGCTGTCATTTTTAATCGAATAAAGATGTGGATTTTTTAAAGTGAAATTCTTCTGTCTTCAGTCCTGCTGCTTTCCACTCGCAAAGAAAACATCCGGACTCTGGTTGGCTAAGCTGAATCATTTCCAATACTCATCTACTGCAAATATCACACACATATATAAAGATTCTGAAGTTAAAAGTAAATTGAAGTCAAAGCAAGGCTATTCCTCAACTATATTAATATTAGCAATCGTGTAAAAGAGTTTAACACAAAATCAAAGTATATCAAAATTAAAATAAGAATTCCCAGTAGAACAAACTCTAAAAATAAAAATGGAAAAATAAAAGGAAAAAAAAAATTACAAGATAAAAAATATAAAAATAACAATTAATCGTCTTTTACTGAAACTCCAATTCCGAACTCATCAGGCAAAAATGAATTAAAGCTTGTATATAGATATATATATATATCCGTCTTTTAAGTTTAAACATGGTAAATGTAGTTCAGTGGAACATTTAAGGGCCCCCTAAGAATTGAAAAATACAACGGATTCCTCGACTAAGAAACTGTGTCTGAAATACCACAAAGTAAAAATGGATTAAATAGTCGTAATAGTGTATAAATGTTTAAGAGCATGCTAATTGCACCCAAGTGGAAAACGAGCGTTGTATTTCCCAGACATATTTTCTACATTGTCGTAGCTTTGTCCTCTGCAGTTGCAAATATCCAGACCTAATATTTCAAGGTTCTTTAAAACTTTATTTTTTAATGATTCTCCTGCGTGCCAGTAAATTGGTAAAAATCCAAAAAATCTGTCCGTTTGAATTCCATATTTAATGCATAACGCAGTGTAAAAGTTAACTGTTCTACGTGTGTTATATCAGAGGTAGATTCAATTATAATTGAAAAATATTTGGCCGCTTTAACTTCTAAAACGAATGTTTCTAATATTTGTTTGTTTAATATTTCAATAAGTTCATCGCAAACTGTTGTTTAAAGATAAATCTAGTTGCCTCTTCCAGCTAATATGAATTTTTTTATATGAGAAGCTAGAAACTCGTAAATTCTGCAAAATATTCTATATAATTTCTACTATGGGAAGCAGAAAAGAGTTTATTGCTGCCACGAAATGCAAGAGAATTATTTTTAACCCAACAGTGTATTGGTGCTACTACCCGTAGCAGTACTTTTCCCCACTACTTTTTTTTTTTTTTTTTTTCCTAAATACTATTTTTCAACGAGAGTGTCTATACGTCCCTCAACTAAATTTCTTGCTGTTAAAATACTAATAGAATGTTTATGATCAGTAGAATTTCCGTGTTCTTACACTCTTACATTCTTATTATTCCAGTTCGAGTATTCTTCTGTAAAAATTGTTCGTTTCATCGAAAATATGTTGCAAACATAGCATTAAATTGCTTTACTTTTTGGACTGTACACTAACCATTCTCGTACAAATCTTCGCCATTTGCTTTATTGCGAATAAAAATATTTTTCTTTATTGACCGAGTTAACAGTTTTTCCATCTTCTGTTACTACATTTTTAGAGATATGTATAGATAAAATATTTGATGGCAGTTTGTTTTTAAGCAAATAATGTTGCATGCCTGTTGCTAAATTTAAAGGCCACCACGAAATGTCCAAATTTCCCAAATCAAAAGTATCATCAACGGTCCTAGGTATATATTCTATATTTGGAATTGCTTCTTCATCACTTGCATTTTGGTTTTTCTCCACAATATCTGGTATGCCTTCTATGTTTTTCACTTCTATTACTTCAATTTCGGTTTTATTACTTTCTGTCATTTCTGAGTGTATTTTCTTTTTTTCAGAATATTCACGAACTTCTTTTTCTATAATCTTTGCTTCAGATTGAACTTCCGCCTCAATATTATCTGTTTTTGCATTAAAAGCATATTTAAAGAGAGCATTTTTTTATTTCTTCCTGTATTTTCTTTTCAGGCTTTCTTTTTTCGGCACAGGAAGCGTGATGATAATTCATTTTATATAAAATAGTTATACAGTTTATTATATAAAAATCTACTTCAAAACTTCAGCTAACTAATCTCTTCCAGGAATTTAATATTTAGAGCCAAAAAATCGTCTGTCCACCAAAGAACAGCTATGTACATATTCTTAGTCTCTACCCTTGCTATGTTTAATGTTTCTACTACACATCTGCGCCCCGTGCAATATGCACCCATTATCACGTGTCACGCCCCATCTACGGTTACAGCCGAAAACATCGCGGATGAAAACGTCGCGGAGAAAACAACGCAAGGCGAAAACGTCGTGGTACAAAACATCGTGGGAGAAAATAAAGCAAAGAGAAAACATAGTAGTTCTGAAACATAGTGGTACAAAATATCGTCGCTGAAAATAAAGCGGTTCAAAAACTTCGCAGTTTAAAAACATCGACATCCAAAATAGCGTGGTGAAAAATGAAGTATCTACAAATCATCGCATGACGATAGCATCGCAGACATGCGTTTTTGAGGCTTTAATAATTGTTAATGGATATTCGCATAATTATTTATGTGAGCAAGGTGGAAAGATGGATAATTTTTACTTTCATATTTTTTATTAACTAATAAATTTTTAAAAAACAAGAAATTTAAACAAAACAAGAAATAATTTTAATTATAAGAGTATCAGATTAACAAAAGTGAAGAAAATAATATCGTACTTAACTTAGCAATTTTTTTATAGATAAGTTCATACAGTTACTTATCTTTCTTTTTTAGATTATACTTTTCATGAAAAATTACCAGTAAAACTTTATAAAAAAATAATTTATTAATGACCTTTGTTAGTTAACTATTCCAGCTTAAAATTAAGTGCTATAAGTTGCGTTAATTTTCTATGTTTAAAATTCCATTTTTTATTTTCAGCAAATATTAGTTAATAAAAAATATGAAAGTGAAAATTATCCTTCTTTCCATCTTGCGCTCACAAATCATTATGCCAGTTTTTACAATTATTAAACAACCATTAAATTTTACAATTATTAAAGCCTGAAAAACGCATGTCTGCGATTTTATCGTCATGCGATGATTTGTAGGTACTTTATTTTTTTCCACGATATTTTCGACGACGGCGATGTTCTTAAATTGCGACGTTTTTGAACCGCTTTATTTTTGTTTGAACCGCTTTATTATGTTTTGTATCACGATGTTTTCTCTTTGCTTTATTTTTTCCCACGATGTTTTGTACCACTACGTTTTCGCCGTGCGTTGTTTTCTCCTCGACGTTTTTGTCCGCGATCTTTTTGCCGCCATGTTATCGGCGGACACCCCCACCTACAGATCGGCTAGTCAGCGAAATGCTGTCATGTACAGTGGACCATTTATATCAATGCATCTTAATAAAAAAGGAAGCCTGTAGATTTTGATTAAATTTAAATTGAGTATATGGAAAATTTTTATTTATTTTGTGAAATAAAAGGGAACTTTTATTTCATTTTTACATTTCTTTTCAAAGTGGACGGTTTGACCGACCATCCAAAAACCGGGCTCTAGACATCTGTCTTAATTGTCTATGATATGATCCGGCTCTGCTAGCATTCTAACCACGTGTAACCAGCGTCATAAAAAAAAATTCGCATACTTCATCTCTAGCATTCATTCAAATGAAAATCTCAAAGCTTTTTAATTCCAGTTAATAATCGCCAGTGTGTGTATCTCTGAGCGCTGACAATGCTCCCTTTCGTTTTATTGTTAAATGTTTCAAGAACCTTTTGAAATAAATTATTTTAAGAGCTTGCGATTTCAGTTATTTCTTTTTAATTAAAAATATCGGTAGTTTATATCATTTTTTTGCTGTGAGAAGAATTCGTGGAACTATATTCTATGATGAATGGTGCACATTCTACCGCATCCAGCACTGAGTTTCTAAAATTAGAAGTGCCGGAGCCTTATAGAAGACCGCGAAGAAAGAAGAAAAATTAAATAAGTGAAATAACTAATCAATAAAGCATTTAAATATTTAAATTAAAATTAAAATACAATCAAATATGAATAAAAATTTAATAAATTATTAAATTAATGATAAAAAATTAAATAATACGATAAAATTTCGGATCTTGTCTTATTTAGGGTTACGGTGGGAATTATAATTTCATTCAAAAACTAAGAACTATCTCATATAGCCTCTGGCAGTGTTTCAGCCTAGAATACACCACATAATGCACTATCAATGGATGCTGGAAACCGACAATATGGCACAGAAACAGATGATAGAAAAGACTCTTCTTTTTCCAACATACCAATGAAAAACGGATAAAACCGTTGAAACATCGCAATGAAATTAGAGAGAATACTAGAGGCACTATTTGAGTATGGAAAGAAATTTTAACGAGGAAATATAGCGTCGAAAACAAAGACAGAAGAGTTAACCATTATCTGACCGTAATCCCCTGCCGATATAATTCTAGCTGTCAAGAAAAATGTGACGAGGAAAAAAACTTGCCCTGAATCCGACCCTATAACAACGTAAGAGACGTAAGGCTCTATACAAATGACAATTTTCTTCCTCCATATTTGTTTACATCGTTACAAAAAGCCTGTTGTTCCGTAGGGGAGTTCCTAGTGTTGTACGTCCACGACCATGGTGATCCCGTTTAGAAAGATCGAGGGCGAAAACTTTACCCGTTCTCATAAATTCATTACACTTCCTGCAGAATAAGCCCTAGACATATACACTGGTGTGCAAAAATTAAGGACGAAGTCGAAAAATTAGCATATCAGCTGAACGAAGAGGCAGAGCGGACAGAAAGACCAATCAGGAGAATAAGTAAGGTGATGTACGGTAGCACATGCGCAGATATGCAGGTAGATGTAATGGGGGAGTGTCTGAGTAGTATAAAACATGTTGTCGGTGTAAAATCAGTATTTCTGGCAAAGAGATTGCTCGCCGTATAGCAGTTGTT
>KK112759.1:75120-120519 GCA_000611955.2 Stegodyphus mimosarum
CCAGTAACGATTCCGAAACTGCGATTGGTGCTACAAGAGGAACGAGCAACAGTGTCTCTACAGCTCATTAACAACCACATATCTAGCATGCACAAATGATGTGAAACCTGCCTAGCAGTCAGGGGAGATCATATCCCCTATTAAAGACCGGATGTTTCTTGCTGGACACCCATCACAGGGATGTTTCGGCCTTCAGTCGCATTGCGCTCCATGCTACCTTTTCAATAAAGCTTCTTTTTATCCCTCTGATTTCTCTTTTAGTAAGTGTTGCTTACATTACTCATGTCCTTACGTATTGGGGATCTTACGGTATTAAATGTGTTGATTTGGAAAGCTTTTGTACAAAGTTATATTGAAAAAACCACCTCGTCCTTAATTTTTGCACACCAGTGTAGATTCTAAGAAGTTGGCCCCTAAATCTTAATTAAGTCGGCGAAGCGAAACAAGGGCCTAAAGTTTGGCCGAGCGTAGCAATAGCTAAGAGAGACGTAGCCAAAAGGCAAACGCGCGATAATCAGAAACTCAGACTCTCTCACACGAAGTCAGTGAAACATCGACTTAAATAGTACTCTTTACTCATTTGTATCAACTGCGTTTCTGAAATTACATTCTGATAGGAAATTGTAAGCTGAAACTAGAATGATAGGAAAGATGCATAAACTTAAAATAACTGTTAATAAAATTAGGATAAACCTTACAAGCTAACTGATTTACATTCTGGTGAAGAAACGGAAAGAAGAAGTTATAGTAAAGACTGAAATTAAAAATAACTGGTTAATTTAAATAACAATAATCGTACAACTTGAGACTATAACTGAACTGAACTAAACTATTCTCCTCTGACTGAAAGTCAGAATTAGAAACATTAAAAAGGTTTTATAGATTCTAGCATCCGGTCAATGATTAATTTTAGAGTAGTTTTTATGGATTCTATCATCTG
Organism: Stegodyphus mimosarum; assembly: GCA_000611955.2. Lineage (NCBI taxonomy): Eukaryota > Metazoa > Arthropoda > Arachnida > Araneae > Eresidae > Stegodyphus > Stegodyphus mimosarum. Next base: position 76,061 of record KK112759.1, read on the forward strand.
GTCAAGAAGACTTAGAAGTCAAAATAAAAAGCAATTTTGTCTGGCGAAGAAGAGTGTTGTTGAAAGTGTTTCTTTTATCCAGGGAAAGCCATACCTTGTTTTATCAATTTAGTAACTTTTCGTTTATTTCCTTTTCATTTCACAAGCTGCCTAAAAATAGTTATCATAAAAAAGAAAACATATATAATGATTTTGATTACACCCGTCAGCAAGTCATATTAATGGAGATGAAGAACTGCTTTTATAGCTTTGAAATTGTATAGGTTTTTAATCAGTAGCAGATAAATTTAATAAATTAAAAAAAAATTACGCTTTGCTAAATAGCAGCACACTAGAGCTTGCAAAATAAAAATATTTTATTTCGGGTAGTGGCAATACATTTCTTTCTAAATCTCTGAGTTTTCTGATTAAATTTTAAACGCAAGTATTTACCTTTTACCTAGCGCCAACATTGCTGTTATATGGCTAAATTTCCTTTTTAAATTTGAAATATAAATATCTTTGTTTTACCAAGTGGCAATATTCAGGGCTATTCTTTTCTGAAGTCCTGGGCAATACTGCTTTCAAGTCGTTGAGTTTTCTGATTAAATTTTAAATGCGAATAGTTTACGTTTTACAGCGTGGCAACACTCCCCCTCCTCCTCAAAACACTGAGTTTTTAGATTAAATTTCAAACATAAATATCTTAAGCATTACTGAGTGACATCCTATTCCTTTTAAATCGTCCTACAAACCAAAAATTCGCTAAATATACACAAAAAAGGAAACAGATTAAAAAAAAGAAAAATTCAAAATTCGGGTCCCGAAGTGCATCTGTTCGATAAGATGACTAAGTGTGTTCCAAATTTGACCGCTCTAGGTGTCGCTACTTTTTCACAATGGGAAGAACATACACATGGACATACATACATTATAAGGTATATCTCCCACATTCTTAGCGTGCCTTCGTGGTGTAATGGTCAGCACACTGAGCCGGTATTTCAGAGGTCCGTGGTTCGATTCCCGGCGAAGGTGCTTCCAAAAAAACGTAATGTCTCTACAACATATAGCTTTCATTATTATTTAATAACAGAGATAATAGAGATTTCATTTTTAAAATGCATTAGTTAAACTCCTTGTTCCTGAATATTAATATTTACGTATTTTTATTTACTTATTTTTTGTATTTTAATTAATTTTAATAGTTATTCTTATTACTATATTTTATTTACTTATTTCTCTTGGAATGTTCGACGGCCGTACTCATTTTAGAAGAAATGACCGCCGATACGACAGAAGAAAAATCTTCCCTACGGAAACGACCTCGGACATCCTTGGAAGTTGGAGCAACTGCCACAAATTAGCGCAGCGAACTTTCCTCCCAATTCTGTAGAAATTTTCCCTGGTTCCAGATGCTCTTGCGAACATAGCGCGGGGTGACGGTTCGCGGCGTAACGAACCGTGCAGAAGTATGCGACGCAGTCACCCGCGGTTATCGTCTGGCAATCGCGGAGGTGACCGGGACCCGACGTGGGAAAAGACGAATGCCTTAGCCGCCGCGTGGACCCCTCTGGGCGTTCTCAGAAAATTGAGTCATCAACTACCATTCAAGTGATCACAGAAAGAATTTTATGTCTCCAATCCAAAGGACCTCGGAAAATACCAAATTGTTGACAGCTTTTTCTAGAGAAAAACTGTATTCTTTTTCCTAATGACCAGCCGCTTGCGCGGCCAGCCGTTTAATATTTATCATAGAAATATATATATATATATATATGTATATATAAAATCATTATATATACATATATATATATAATGATTTTAATAAGCTCAACTTCAACTAATTTCATAATATATATATTATATGTATATATAAAATCATTATATATACATATATATATATAATGATTTTAATAAGCTCAACTTCAACTAATTTCATAAAAATATTTTATATTTCCAAATAGACGTCTCATAATTCGAATGCACTTTTATTTAAATCATTTAGATTAAAAGGTAGAAAAAATTTTCTTAAAAGCTACGTTTATTGTTTTTCGTTTGCTTAGTTTGTGACTGAGTTTTGAAAGTTAACTATCTTAAGCCTGAATGTCAACATTCTGGGCCCCGGAAAATAGAAGTATTTTATTTCCGGCTTTGGTAACATATTGCTTTTAAACACGGAAGTTTGTTCATTAAAACTGAAAGACTGATATCTTACATTTTTGCTGAGAGGCCATTATCTGTTACGCAGGAGTTAAAGCTGTTTTATTTCGAACAGTGTTGCCACTGATCGGTTTCACATCGCTGAGTTTGTTAATCAAAAATTCATTAAATCGAACAATATGTGAAGTAAATGAAAAACTAATTCGAAATTTAAAATTCTGGCTTCGACGTGCATAGGTCAAAATTTTCTAAGTGTCGCCATTTTTTCGATGTCCGAACATGCAAACGGATTTTTCATTATTTAGCAGTAGAGACAATACATCCATGAATTTGTCTGTCATTTGATGAACTGCATTTACAAATTTCGATAACAAGACGATACTGAGATAGAAAGCAGGAGTGTACCGCTCGAAAATTTCATCCTGCATTAAACACGAAGACAAAATATGACTAAAAATGAAATTGCAAGAAATGCACGCCAATGTAAAATTTAACATCAAGCAAAAACGCAGTCTCCGTTCGTATCCATTTCGAGGGCGATTAGAGACGGATTCCTTTTCCACAGGAGTAAAACAAAAATTCCAAAGAATGTCTACCTATCCAGTAGCACAGGCAAGTATGGTGAGTACAAACTCTGAGGCAGGGGACGAAGAATTATCGGTTTCATATGGGTGTGACTTTTTGTTACATAAAATAAAATGTCAAAATATCTGATGTGAACATCTCATGACTTTTTTGAACAGCCTATTAAATTGTACACACTTTTTTCCTGCATTTCATTTAAACTTATTTCCTCGACTTGCACTAAAGATATATTACTTATTCAATGAATTCAGTTCTCGCTTCTCAGCAAGGCATATAATACATAAAATATATACATAAAATCTCAAAACATCTTCATTAGAAATTGTCAAATATAGAAAAACATAAAAAAACAAATACAGTTAAAAAACACTAAAACACAATTCTTACAATTATAGTTAGAATGTGTATGCAAAAACAAGGAATTCGGCGAACAGGCAGGAAGACAGATTTTCCGTGCACAAAATTGAAAGTTTACTTTTGGTTCCACTCGGCAAAAAGACATTGCACAAATTGACTTAATTCAAAGTTCTACTAAGAATGTAAGAAAATGGGGACCTCGTTAGGCTTAGTAGCAATTAAACGGCTTCTAAATTGTTGATAATTCTACAACTATTGCATGAAAATTATCTAAGGCATAAAAACTTTAACTGAAACATAAGAACAATATAAAAAAAACTGAGCTCACAGAGCCGAGTAACAGAGTGGGTATATATACAAATATATTTGGTGCGGCTGATTGCAACCAAGAAGGAGGTGCTCAGCTACATGTTATGGCAGTCCCATATACAAAATTTCAACGTTCTGAAGCCACTCATTTTTTAATTATGCGATATACAAACGTACGTACGTACGTAAGAATTGAAAGCTTCCTTCAGCCCACCTGGACACGAGGGTCCTTATAGTTCAAAAGAAGGATCCCCGTCTTTTCACAAACGAAGGCAGCCAGCACCCACCTGCCCCCAAACAATAAGTTAAAAAAACTAAATTAAAAATAACGAAGCACATCTAACACAAAATTACAAACAAAAACCACAAATACAAAATCACAACAGATAACACCCCAGATATCTAAAACCCATATAAATACAGAATTAAATTTTAGCTGAAGATTCCTATAAGCGTCCTATTTTCATTAGTAAACTTCATAAATGATATATGATTTTAAAACTTTATATTAATAGTATTTACATTAAAATCAGTAATGTTAAAAATCTGTCTAATAGAGGCTGTTAAACCGCAATCAACCACAAAATGCTTAGCATCACCATCAACCTGACAACTATTACATAGTTTATTTAAATCAATTGAAATGAAACGGAAGCCTACCATGTCCAATTAAACCTCATTAACGTCCATATTGTTCATGCATTTAATTTTATTCGTAATTTCAATTAGTTTCATAAATCCTTTGTTTTTAGGTGAAGTGAATCACTGTATTTTCCATTTGTTAACGAAAACTCTTTCATTCTTGTAATAGCAATTTTCTTCGAACCTGTTACTTCAATATCAATTTCACTGACATTTGAGGCCGCTGTTTGGCCAGGCTGTCGGCCCTCTTATTACCAATAAAGCCTACATGGGATATATGGTAAAGATTAATATTTAAATATGAACTCAAAGTTTCTAAATGATTCTTAATTTCGACAATTAATGGATTGAAATTGTCTGGATGGGAAAGCGCATGAAGAAGTGCCAGGAAGTCAGTGTAAATATTTACAGACATGAGTATAAACAAGGTATTTTTACAACATAACAAGGTTTATTTGAACGCTTCACTTTCGGCTTCGAAAACGGAATTATATGTGTTCAACTTAAACATTCTACAGTCCACCTCAGTTCCATAGTGAAAAACAACAAAGGCAGCCGTAAGCTTCCCCCGACCCCAGAACCATTTATATATATATCAAATACACCAACAGTTGGATTACTTTTATCAAAATCAAAACCAAGTCTATTGGAAGGATATATTAAATGAATATTTAATTTTTCAAAACATTCTTTGTAATCAAATAATCTTCATACATTTTCAATTCCATTCGTCCAGTTCTAAATAAAAATTTCTCATAATAAAATTCGCATAAAATTGAGAGAGGCAGCATCCCAGTCAACATAAAGACGACATCGGTAGGCATCGTTCTAAAACATCGGGTTAAAGCTAAACCCCAAGGTCTCTGAATACTGTCTAACTTCATCCGTAATCTGAGCAGCTCCCCTGCCCTGGATCCCCAAGCTCCAGTTTTATACATGACGATTGGTAGTACAACATTTAAGTAAATCTTTTTCAGACTGGAGGATTTCAAGGCTAAAATATCAGCTGAAAAAGTTCTTCTATAATTTAATCAAATCAAGTTAGTTCGTCTTTGTATCAGCTTAAAATGTTCTATAAAATTTAATTTGTTATCAATCATAACATCAAGATATTTCGTATTATCTAAAAATTTGATTCTTTTGCCTTGATATTTCAGATGTAGTGGTCTAGTCTTTTTACCTCCTCTAGGAAAAAAAAACAATGCACATGTCTTTTCAATATTAAATTGTAATTTTTCATTCTTTTGCCGATCCCTCAGTATTAGAGTCGTATCATCAATCCATTTTTCGAAAGGAATAATGCTTCATAAAAATCATAATATCATCAGCATATGTATTTAATTTCACATTTTCAAAAAACTTCTGTTTAAGCAATTTATCCACAATAATGTTCCTGAGTATCTATACGTACGTACGTATAGATGTTACGAAAAAAAATTCTGTTTTGAATCCATTTTCAACCCATTTTACAAGACGTTTTGGAAAAAATAGTTTCTTATTCTCTATGTACATACAGATGTCACGCAAAAACATCGTTCAAATGGATTCGAGAGCGGTCAAAATGGATATTTTCGCTGAAATATGGTATCCGAAATTTGTCTTGGTTACAACGCTTGCTTAACTTCGTACGAGGAAGTAATAATTTACATGGGCGTTTACAGTCTCTAATTACTGGGAACGATGGGATGAAGCAAAGATTAAGTATTATTACGTGGTGCGAGTACGAAGTGGTGTTCTGTCTCGTGTTTTTTTAACTGTGCTACTGCGAATATCACAATAATATTGTTGACACGGAAACGTTTTAGACAACGGGATGGGAGTTATTATCCGTTCGCTCGTAGAACCGACCATAACTGAAGAAGTATGTCTATCTCAGTCTAGCGCGTTCCTGGTGTCTACTTAGCAAATACACTTGTTTTTGTTTAGATTAGGACCGTTCTACGAGCGAACTGACAATATCTGTCCATCGCACTGCCTAAAACGTCTCCTTGCCAACTACACCTTGTTATGAGCAATGTTTTATCGTGGTGCGATTTATTATTTAAAAATTAACCAGATTTGTGCAACAAAGAATACTCATCCGTGATGCTGTGAAGACGCTTTTGTACTATTTATACAATTCTTCGCTTCGTTCATCAAATCATTCTTCTCTTTTCTTTCTATTGTATAGATTTTGGCAAATAAAGTTTAGAATTTGTAAAATAAAATAAATCCATTGTTAATTACTTTCTCTCCCTAGATACTGTAATATAGAAAAAGTACTGTGAGGCTCCAAAAGTACTGTTATTTCCTCTAAAATGTAAATGTTTTGGGGTTTCCTGAGTTTTTACAAAATATCTGTCTGTATGTGTGTGTGTATGTGTTCGTTGACAGTTCTAATTAATTCATTTGTAAAGTTAAAAAAACTTTATATTTTTTTTTAAACAAATTTTTTTAAAACTTTTTTCGGAGTATACCTGGATTTCCTTCACACTTCAGATACACGAACATGAAGAGACAGCGTCTAAAAGGAGCATTGTAAAGAAAAAAAAAAAAAAAGACCGAAGTTTTGGAAGTTCAATCCATGGCTGGCTCGATGCTGAAATTTGTTAAGCCTTCGACATGAGTATCAAGTGTGGAAGAAGCCGTTGCAACATTATCTCAGTTCGAGAGTGGAGTTAACGAAAAACCTAATAAATATCACGAAAGTAAAGAATAGATAAATTAGAGAGGGTATTCACGAAGTGACTGAAGATCTCAAAGAAAGTCAAGAAAATGATAACTTCGGAGATAGTCATAATGAAGAATAAAATAAATTAGAAAACAGAACCTCAGACAAAAAGGAAGAAGCAGGAGGAGGAAAAGAGGAAGTGAAGTGTTTCGAAACGTAGATGTGCCATTTGTGTCAGTTAAGAGACGAGGCAATGAGACTAAGACGAAGGGTGCTAACCCACAGTTGACATCTGATTGGTTCTGTATCAGTCAACAAAGTGGGCAGAAAATTCTGAAAGCCTCGATGGCATCTCAATTAAAAACTAAAGTACTGCTTTCATTGTTGGTTTTATAGCACAAGCGCAAATTTGAGTAATACATCTAAATTTGTAACTAGTTTCCAAGCTTGATGAGAACTTAATTCGAAAATTCAAAACCATGAAACTTCAGAACAACATGAAGCTTGTTCTGCAAACTGGAAAACTTTAAAAGCAAGTCTAATTGCCGATACAATAACTGATCTAATTAGCCACACAGCTGTTGGAACAGAAAAAAATGAAATAGAGAAATTTTTGTAAAAAGACACCTATGTTTTTGGCTAAATAAAATCTTTCAATCTCCGCCCACAGACAGCATATGCGGGCGAACAACAGAGGGTATTTTTTTATAGCTGACTGAACTTCTATCAAAATATGATACTGTACTAAGATTGCATTTAGTCAAGCTAGAACGGTCAATTCAGTCACCGTCGGGTAAGATATTAGAAAGCTCTTTATCTTCCACCACACAAAATGAGTTTATCTCACTTCTGGGTGGAATTGCTAGGCGAAAAAGTTTTGACTACTGTTAAAAATAGAAAGTATTTTTAGTACCATTTTTATAGTATGCCCGACGTTATGTACCTAGAACAAATGAGTCAAATCATTTGTTACGTTAATTCAAAGTAAAAAAAAATGTTAAAACAAAGATGTCATTTCTTAATTTTTTTTTCCCAGCTAACTGAGAAGAAAGCTCCTGACATAACGGAAGATATATTAAAAATTATTGAAAGGAATGATCTAGATACAACAATGTGCTGAGGGCAAGGATATGTCTGTCTTAAAAGCGGTGTATCACTTTTCAAATTGTTGCCATCAAATATTATTGGCATGCATTACATTTAAAGAAATTAAACGATGAAGAATCTTCATAAATATATGTATGTTTCTGTCATTGTGAAAAAACAACAGTATCTAAAGCCATCAAATTTTGAATAACACAGTCTTCCACCCGAACATGGGCACCTAGGAACCCGAATGTTGAATTTCAAATTATTATCTGTTTTGTATTTTGTAACACTTTTAATGAATTTTGAATTTTTGATTAGCAAACTAAACGATTTCAAAGCAAGCAGTGGCCATACTGTACGGAATAAAACACTTTTATCTCCAGTGCACGAGACTGCCTGGAGGAAATTCTGAAGATATGCTGTTTTTAAACGATTTATGATTTTCCTGTTGAATCGAATTTTATGCGGCGTAAGCGCCAAGAACGAGATATTTGATGAATAAAGAAAACACACAAACGTTAATAATAAAAAGGCAAAGAACAGTTTTGTAAAGCCATTTTGGTAAGAAAACTGAAAGTTGATATGATAAACTGAGAAAAGACCGGGAGAGGGAAGTTTGTCAATACATAACGCCTCATGGGGTATTCTAAAAGTATACTGTTATGCTGCTTTCAAAATTTTTGTAATTTTGCTGTTGAAATGGAGTAAGTGCGAAGAAAATAATGCTTAATAAGAAAGCTAAAAAAGACAAAAAAAGGGGGTTAGTAGAATTGAGTGTAACAGTGGTAGACTGGGAACTCAGTGAGATCGTAAAAAAACTTAACAAACCCTCTTTTAAGCGATCGTTAAAATATGAAATCTTTCAGAATTTTTTTTATTAAAAATTCTTTTAAATTTTGTTAAAAAATATTTCTAGGCTGTCAGCTGCTTTCAGATGAAGCATTCGCTCCACATGAAATTTCAGTTTGAGATTACTGTTCTAAGATATACTTATTGTGTCCTTATTCTTCTATAATTCTGCTTACATCTTGAATAACCTTTGTTTAGAACATAAAGAAAAGCAGAAATGAAGGTGAAAGAAACGTAACGTAAAGATGTTTTCCTTTATGGATGAAATGCGAATCCTTATATCCTAACTAACTAACTTTAGAACTTCCCGCCTCGTTCACTGAAGAACATAACGGGCTTTTAAATTTTGAACAAACCAGGCCGAATAGAATGCCGAAACAAATACAGTCGTACGCTTAGTAGCACATTCATAAGGGATGGTGCTGAACAGAGGATCATCCCTGTCTGGAATCATCATCCCTGATTTGTTGACTTCGTGAACTGGGGACCTCTGGTCCTTTATTTAGGTTGCACAGAAAAACACAGACCTATTTACAATTGTACAAATATATACAGAGTGCATCGAGTTTTTAATCTTTCAAAACAGATAGATAGATGTCGTAATACATTTAGTGTAAAGTTAAACAGGTGTATAAAAGCTTGTTACAATACTTCTTCTGTTATAATAGCCCTTTCCTTTTCCTCTATGCATTTCATTAATACTTTTTTGCCTTGAACACATTTTGTATTGTAGAAAAAATCTTTCTTTCGAAGATGATGTGCAAAGCTTGGGAGATGCTTTGCTCTGTTTGAAGAAAGTAGTGGGCAATCCACTATTAAGTGATATACATTCGCATTGTCCGCTCGCTCTCCGCAGCCACATTTCACATTCTTCCGTAGGAAACGCATGTAGTAAGAGGGAACTTTCCCATGATTCGTAATCATTTGAATTAAATAGTAATCTACTTTTATGCGCTTAATCGAGACTTTTGGGAAGTACTCATAAGTTGTCCTTCCTATCTCTTCTTTGTCCCATTGGGTTTGCACTTAGTTAACGTCTGATCATGCAGAGCACGCTTAACTCTGTGTTTATATACTTGAAGATCTATGTCAATGTTTGTTCTTTTCAAGGCTTCTTTTGATGCTCTGTTGGCAGCCTCGTTGCCTGCCGCTCCTGTGTGACCTCGAGCCCAATTAAGTTTTACCTGTCTTTTATGGGACTCAATTTGAATTATTTCAGCAATTGCTCTTACGGTGAACGATACTCTATCTGAGCTGCATAGCGCTTTCAAGAAGCTTTGGTTGTCTGAAGAGATCGTAATTGATCTTTTAGTGTTCTTCACATAATCGGTTGCCCGTATGACCGCTTGTTTTATGGCCATTGCCTCAGCCTGAAAGACTGAGCTTATGCCGCTGAATCGTGACTTATTTGCCTTGCATAGGATCCCATTTGAGTAGTTGACAAAAGCCGAGCCTACCTTGTTTTTCATCCTGGATCCGTCTGTATAGATATCTATACCTTGACACCTTGGAGAATCGGTTGACCATCTCAGAGAGTTTATTTTTGCAGGATGATCTTTTAATCTGGGGACTTCTTTTTCTATTTCATCTTTTTTGACGCATTTATCATCTACGACGATGTCTTCTCCATAGTGAGTTAACGTGTACATTTTCGACTCAATATCTGCCTTCAAATCCAATGGAAGTGTCTCCGCGACTTACATCCTAAAACAGGGATGATGTTAAGGGTTAGTAATTCGTTAAAATTTCCAGAAATTGCGGAAAAAATGCAAAAAATACAAGAAACATTTCAATCAAAGTTTATTCATACAGTTCTGTATCCGATTTTTCTACTTTTGGAAGTTCTCTGTATGCGTATAAAATAACATTAAGTGCATAGGAAACTAGACGGAACAAAAAGGTCCTTTCGTTAAAAACGGGATTCCTTCTAGCGGGGTTCCACTGTGTTTTAAAATAACATGTATTAGAAACTAGAAAAAAGAGCACTTTAAGAATTCTTATTTTTTCCCCCTGTTTCTCCTTTTATAAAACATATTATTGAAAAATTACGTAAAATTTGACGTATTTTAGACTCTAAAAAGATGATACGGAGAGCCCCGTGGACATGGAGTCTCGGGTCAAATGCCCCGTCTGCCGTTGCGTAAATCATAGCTCTGATGTTTAGAAATTTATTAACTAGAAAAACCTATTTCTTAGTTGAGACGAAATATTTCACTTTTCATTTTTGAAGAAGTTCGAGAGAGATCTGAGTCAACATTCCAAGCAATAATAAGCTCTATCGAAAGCAACGGTATTAACCTATTATCAATGCATCAGTAACTCTATCAGTTAAACTTCTAGTTCAGTCACAGTTACGGTTCGCTGAAAGTGGGGGGCAATCCGCATGTTCTGACTCTCAACGTCGAGATAATTAAAGTTACGTAATCCCCTGATGTGTTTGCCTTCCTGGTTAATGGTACTTCACAAGCGATGGCGGCAAGTGCCATTCTGTTGCCTCCGAAATTTGTAGCGGAATAACTTTATTTGGGAATTTAAGAAAACTTTTTTACCCTGAAAACAACATCGGTGAAACAATTACAATAAAGCTATCACAATTTGATTAATTTTATTGATTTTATCTATTACTGCAGATTTCGATTTAGTAAAGACAACAGTTATAAAAATACACTGTGTATAAAAAAACACCCGCTAATAAAATTTTAATCTTTAAAGAAATCAAAAAATCGATTTTTTTAGATTCATTTTCTTACAATCATTTAAAAAAACTCCATGTAAAAATTCCCCTTAAAAACAAAGTTATGGTACAAAATACTTTTGTACTAAGCTTTTGACATTGAGCTCTCTTTTAAGGCTTCTTAACCAAGAGTCAATTCCTCCCTAGAAGGAAATTTCAGAGTGTCAGAAGTGAATGCAGTCAGCATTTTATTTAGATTTTAAGTATTTAGTTTTAGTTTATGAATATCAAAAACTATTTTTATTCAAGCTTTGGTATTCATCAATATTTTCTCCCTTTTTTGTTTAATTTATAAAACCCACTAAAAATAACCTAAATTTAAATAAATGTATATCGTTTAGAATTTTGAATACATGTAATTAATTTCAGTGAAACTGCATGCAAATTATAGTATCTCTTGTATAATGTAACATGAAAGAATTTAAGAATACAAATTCGCCGGAAAAACAAGGTTAGAGGGGCAAGTCAATTTAACGTTGAAGTAAATGAGTGTCTCGCTGAACTAACGATGGTTTTGGCGACTAATTTTTTGTCGCCATATTTGGCGAGAACCCAAAGTCGCTAAACTTGGCGACATTTTGATTCGATCCCTGTATAACTGTAATTGGTCCTATGCCTAGGTAACTGTAACTGTATCCGACCCTATGTAACTGTAACTATGCGGAAATTTTTTGGCAGTTGGGGCAAAACTATTCTGCGGTTGCATAAGAAGAGCGATTTTCCATTAAAGCAGTTTTCAATTTAGTTCAGAGTTGACTTTAGAATTTAACGCAGAGTATTGAGAGATCTCTGTGAACATTTACGCATGTAAGGCTTTGTATATTGTCTTGTGTGTAACGTTCTTAGTAGTTGGAAGTGGTAACTGATTATTGTGCTCTGTCATACTGAGAAGAGCTGTACGAATACTTCTGTTAAAAGTTCCAGAATTGTAAAGTGTTTCTTTTGTAAAAATAAATTTTATCTATTATCGATGGTTGTGTGTACACTCAATCCATTACGAACCCATACGCACGTAACAATATAGATTTCTCTGGTTTTGGAAAGGATAAAGTAAGGTGAATTATAGTCATCAGTGATGCAAGGGATGCATGGAGCGAAAAAAGGATAAGAACCAGTGGTCTAGACTGTTTATTTACCTTTGCAATTCAGCAAAATTCTTCCCTTTACTATATGCATAAAATTCTTCTATATGCAGTTATATAAAAACGTACAGTTACGAATGACAGAAAAAATAAACTACTAATATATCTATTTATAGATTAATCAATTTAAGTATTTAATTTCCAAGCAAAAAATATATCAAACGAGCCCAATGTAAAAACTCGCTGTAGTACCAAAGTTATGGAAAATAGTTCTAAGCTTTTAACATTTATAGAGCCAGACGGTTAATGTGTATCTGCATTTCAGCAGATGCCTCGTATTCAATCCCCTGAGTTATATAAAATACTTCTGTATACAATTTTATGCAAATATAGAGTTACTCATAATAGGAAACTTAAGTTATTAGCATATATGTCTATATACGGATTAATTTTAAGGAAACAATAGTTCTAAAGCGTTTTTAGTTATAGTTTTAAGTAAAAATAGTCATAATTTTATTTTTAAGTAAATAATAGATGTTCCGGTTTGAATAAACACTTTTCTCTGCCTCTGAAAAAGAATGCGAAAATCAGTAAAAGCGCATTGATTTAGAGAGCCCTAAGTGGCAACAGTCTGAACTTAGAACTTGCTTTCGAATTGTTTGATGCAGCTCGAATGATACTGATGGGATGTTAAATAGATTCTGGATTAGATTACTTTGTTTGGTATTCGAATAAATTCCTTTTTAAGCTCTACTGACTGTTGCTAGAGAGAGAAATACTAGTGAACCATACATGTAGAAATTTAATTGCAGCATTTAAATTTATTTTAGAATTTTATTAGATATGCCTTGCTATTATTGTCTATCGAATGATTTTAAGTAAATAAGTAGTCATAGTTTTTTAATCAAAAATATAGTTGTAAGATTTATTTTTATTTGCATTTCAGCAGATGCCTTGTGTTAAATCCTCTGAATTATATAAAATTCTTTTGTATACAATTTTATGCATTTATATAGTTATTTATAATAGAAAAGTTTACTTATTATCTGTCTATATATTTTTTAATTTTAAGAAAGTAATGTACTTACAGGATGTTAAAGTAATTTAAAATTCCAATTGAGAAATTAAATTTTAAATTACTTTAGCAACCTTCAAAGCTAACTTTAGCTACAAAAAGTTAGGTTAAATTAGCTTCAAAGCTACTTTAACCTTCAAAGCCTGATCTTATGAGATCTAGCCAAAATGGGATTTTTCTACTTGCATGCATGATTTCTTGAAATAGCTGATTAGAGTTTCAAGAAATTTTTGGTGAATTGTGTGAACATTGTATCTGTGTAAAATAGTCAATTATTGTGCTTTGGACGGGAACCATTAGAAACTATAATGCAATTTGAAATCGCATAGAAATTTCGAATCGCTACTATTTATTGTCTAAAATCCTACATTAGAAAAGATGAAGAGAAAAAAATGTGTGTGCCGTGGGCGCAGTCAGTTTTTTTTTTTTTTTTTTTTTTTAGTCCAAAAGGCTTTAGTTCGCGAATGACTACTGTTTTTGTTTTGCGATTTTGCACCGGAAACATTAAAAGTCTGAATCACTTTTCAAACTGTTGCCACCAAATGTTATCACCCTTAATTAAAGAAATTAAATAATGAAGAATCTGCATAAATGTATGTATATTTCTCCAAATGTGATAAAACAACGATGACCTAGAGCCACCAAATTTTTAATAGCGTACGTTTCCTCCCGAATATGCGCATCTGGAAGCCCAAATTTGTAATTTATAATTTGTTTTATTATCTATTTCATATTTTGTGAAACTTTAATTTGTAAAACATACGAATTTTTGATGAAAAAACCCAAACGATTTAAAAGCGAGCAATAGCAACACTCTACGGGGGTTTTAAATATTTTTTTATCTAAAGCTCGCGGAATTGTGTATCGGAAATTCTAAAGATATGCTCATTTTAATATTATTTTGCGATATTGCTGTTGAACTGAATTTTATGGTTTAAGTGCGAAGAACATGATATTTAATAAATAAAGGTAACACACAAAATGTTAAAAAAAAAGTCCCTTTGGACGTAATTTAAAATTTGAAACTTATACGAATTGTTAAGTTAGAAGAATACTGACTTAGTATTATGAAAAGAATGGAAAATATTAAAATGTTTAATTTAATAATTCTTTGTTTTGATGCCGTGGATGACAATGACTTACAATTTAAAATGAAATCCTAAATTTAAAGACTTTTATTTTGGAAAATTTTAAATTGTGAATTTTAAGATTCCAATAACCAATAATGCAATCAGTGGGATATTATAAGTCTTATATTTATGGCTTATTTTCATGACTTGCATTCTGCGAACTGTTTTGATGCTAATTTTTTAAGATATTACGAGATGAATGAATTTTAAGGCATGAGACAATGTTATTTCAGCGTTAGCAATGACATCAGCATATGGATTAATATGACTGAGAAAGGAAAAAAAAATGTCGAAGAAAAAAGAAAGGCAACGAAAAAAATGTGTATGGTACGGACGCACTCAGCTGATCAATGTTTATGTTTGCCAGTAATGTAGATGAGATGTAACCATAAAAAATGTAATGAGAATAAGAGAGATCAAAAACAACCTGAGAGAGGTCAATAAACAGTCAAAAAATTTGAATTTCTCCGCGCTTGCAATGAGTTAGCATCAGGAATGGGCAGTCGAAAAAGTTTAGTTCTTTTCGCGCGATCTATGAGTTAACATCAATATTAACACATCAAAAATAATTATTCTAGACAGAATAACTGGGGACTGAAAATAAGGATTAAAAGTTGGACAGGACGCAGGTACGTTGGTGGCCATTTTAATTTACAGAATTATTCTTTATATAATCGGGGGGTTACTAATAAAATTATGGTAATTATGAATGAAACATTATTTTAAAATAGAATTAAAAATTTAATTACTTAGATATTTTGTAGGGATTTATATTTATTTTAAATAACCAGTTAAATTTAATTTTTAAGTTACTTTCCTATAAGCCTTCATTCCCCTAATTGTCAGTTCCAGAATATTTAAATTTGGTAGCGCGCATAAGAAATGCAAATTCTACCAGTGGGAGAATAAGTTTAAATATCGACGTTCCAGTGAGGAAAGTTAAGAGAGAGTCTGCGAAATTTCTCTACGTGCTTATACGCAAGCTTCGGCTTCGCAGTTACTGCTGGTTAGACGTGGCTTTATAGCTATTATCTTGCTGCCACTAGACTTATCTACGCGCTGTAGGATACAGGATTGTATGAGCCCTGTAGTTTAATTCTACTACTTGTGAATATCTCCTATTTTGAGTTTCGATTCTACTGTTTCAGTTACCACCCAAGTAGAGGAGTAGTATGTTAGTGTCAAGTTGACGCATTGTAAATAATTTAAAGAGTTTAATAAAGGGCAGTTTTAACCGCTTCTTCGGTGCAATCACTATTTCTCAAGATTCTACGCAACAGATAGACAGTAGAACCTTACAATTTTAACAAATAAACATATTTTTCTTTATTTATTAACAATGACAAAATGATATGCATTTTTTAATACATCTTCAAGTTAAGATTTCTCAAAATCACAATTTTCCTTACTGCGTATATGATTTCTGCTAAATGACTGGGCTGAATTTCAAGAAATTTTAAACTTAGTTGTATAAAACCTACGTTCGTGTAACATGACTGATTATT
Source organism: Stegodyphus mimosarum (assembly GCA_000611955.2). Taxonomy (NCBI): domain Eukaryota; kingdom Metazoa; phylum Arthropoda; class Arachnida; order Araneae; family Eresidae; genus Stegodyphus; species Stegodyphus mimosarum. The sequence continues at coordinate 92,207 of KK112759.1, forward strand.
ATGCTTTTATCGCAGTTACCTTTAAGTTAAAGAATTATTCATGAAGTCTCAAAAATATGAAAATATTATTTTTTAGAAAACTATATCATCTTTAAAACTTGCCATTTTAATTATGCATTTTTTTAAATTCCGGGGTGTTAAATAGCTAAAAACAGTAATTTAATTATCCATAATACTGCGCACGGTACATATTGTTACGAATTTTGTATACATATGTAAATAATTTTAGTGAAATTATATGTAAATTATAGCATCTCTTGTATAATGTAATATGGATTGGTTGGTTCGTTTATTTGATTACCATAGTGCTGACCGGATGGCACAAAATTAAAACCCATGGTTATATTTAAAAAGAAAGACGACGCCGAACTATAATTTCCAAAATAGTATTTTCATTCATATTCACGAGAAAGCGTGGATGGATGAAAACCGTGGATAAGAAATGTTTGGTAAAAACGTCCTGTTGCCGTAAAGTTTGATTTATTTGATTACGGCAAAGCACTCGAGGACTATCTGCCTAAAAGGAGGAATGCCTTCGTGGAGGACTTTGTAAGTGAAACTGGTTCGTATACACGTTACACATGGAAAAAACACGAAAACCTCCATGCAGTCAGTCTGTTCGGGTGATTCGAACTTCGGACCAGTGTTCAGTGACTTCCTCGTTCAGTCGCTGGTGGACCCCATAATGTAATATGAAAGGCCATAAAAGTGTCAAGCGTCGCCGCAAAAACAGAGTTACGGGCGTAAATCCATTTAACATTGAGCTAAATAGCGCCAAACTGACGATGGCTTTTGGTGACTAATTTTTGTTGCCAAATGAGCAACATTTCGGTCTTTTGCCTACGCAGCTGTAACTTGTCCGATCCCTATGTAATCGTAACTCTATCCGGCTCTCTGTAAGAGTAACTGAGCACGCCTTCCATCAGGTTCGAAAAAACGAAGGTACTGGCAATTTCTTGACGGACGGGTGAAAACTATATAGAACCGGAGAGTTTTAATTTAGTTCAGTTTTCAATTAATTCAGAATTTAGCTCAGAGCATTGAGAGACCACTATGCGAGTTTACTCATTTGAGGTTTTTTGTGTTGTCTTGTGTGCAACGTTCTTAGTAGTTTGCAGTGGTAACTACTGATTGTATTCTGTCCCACTGAGAAGAGCTTAACGAGTACTTTTGTGAAAAGTTCCAGATACGTAAAGTGTTTCTTTTGGGAAAACAAATTTATCATGATAAAATTAGCTACATATACACTGCTAGTCACCGTAAATGCAACGCCCTGAAGGAAGCATGCAAACAACATGAAATTTACAACATGCATTAGCGGAGGTGAGATATGCAAATGATTAGAATTTAGATATGCAAATGATTAGAATTTAGATATGCAAATGATTAGAATTAAAACGCACATCACGCGCGCCTATGGCGTCACTTCAAAGCGCTATTTAAGGCTTGGAGTTTTCGACGATTTCAAGTTCGGCGATTGTGTTTTTCTTGTGTTTTTTTTTTTTTTTTTAAACGATCAATCATGCCTTGTAGTAAACAGCGATCATCGTTTGATCAAGTATCCGAGTTCGACAGAAGAAGGGTAGTGGCCTACCGAGAGTGTGGATTATCTTTCAGGGAAATCGATAGTCGTGTTCGACGAAACCAAACAACTGTAATGCGGATATGTGACCGTTGGATGCAGGAGGGTACGACGGACCGACGTGTTCAATCGCATTCACCTCAGTACACCGCTTCATGTGATGACAGGAACATTGTGCGCACGGCAGTGACGCATCGCTCAGTCACATCACGAACCATAGCACAGCACATTCAGCCTGTAACGTATCATCCAGTGTCTGCATGTACCCTTCGACGCCGTTTACAGCACAGTAGTCTGTCCGTAAGACGTCCATTGCTTCGTCTACCCTTCACGCAGAACCGCAGATGTCTCCGCCGCCAATAGTGCGATGAAAGAAGGGTGTGGACGGCAGAATGGAATGAAATTGTCTTTACTGACGAGTCACGCTTCTGTCTGCAACACCACGATGGTCGGATTCGAGTCTGGAGAAACCGTGGAGAGAGGATGCTGAACAGCTGCGTTATGCACCGGCCTACTGGTCCTGCACCGGGTGTTATGGTATGGGGCGGTATTGGGTATCACTTTTAGAAATTTCTTCTTAAAATAAATCCTGCAAATTACTATCTTACCAAGAAGCAATGTTCTAAATGAAAAATGAAGTTACTCTTAGAATATTGTAACGTAACTTCTAAAACTTATTACAAAAAAAATACTTAATTACTTGTTAATCTTATGTAAAAAATATATATAAGAATGCCTTATAATATATCAAAATGTCAGTTTTCGAACATTCTTTACTCTTAGAATATTCAAACAACTTTTCTAAATTCGCTAGCAGGCTCTTAATTAAAACTTTGAACTTTTATCATTAAATTGCTATTCCCCCCGCCCCCAACTCAGTTGGCCTCCTTTCTAAATTTGTAGGATCTGAAAAGAGCTTAGCCCTTCCCCCTAGCACACTGATGATCACACGACACCCAATAGGAACTCTGCTCCATAGTCAAGAGCGTTCGCTCCTGCTCTCCATCCTCCTGCCCCCTGTTCCAGCTCACTCTCATTCAGCTACGGACTCCCGAATCTGACGCACGCACTCTGACTGCTCTCCGGAAGAATTCCATTCACGGCCTCGACCCTCAACTTCGAAATCACCTCTTCAACTAATTATGACTCTACTCCACCATAGAATGCCAATCATTTCTTCTGTCTTCTCAACGTCTCATCTTCTATGCCATAATTGCTATTTCACCATCACGATTAATTGGTACACTGGGATAGGGTCTTACCCAAGCGCCCAAGCCTCACAGACACTATACATTTACAACACCCATGCTTTCTCCCAGATTAGAACTCCGCCCCTTCGGTTGGGAAGTACTACTCTCTAATCTGTTCGCTATTAGTGTCTAATCTGTTCACATTGCTTAGTCTGGGCAGCGTCAGTTATTTTAAACGCATTGAGCTTCGAAAAGTGAAATGCTTCCAAATGTTTAAAACAAAATTCCAAAAATATATTCTTTGGCATTTTAAAAATACTTCACATCTATCTTTAAGCTAATTTTAAAAAAATCAAAAAAAATTATCAAGACATTTTTAAATATATATAAAAAATTATAAACATAGATATATTAGACTAGAAAACATGGAAAATCAACTGTGCTTTTTGTTCGGTTTTAAACTACTGACCTTCCAATGCTGAACTTAACACAAGAACATGCACGGTGACTGGGAAGAGGCACAGACGCAGTCGACCCAATCCAGGAAGTGAAGAGTTATCTTCTACCACATTGCTGAACTTAACACAAGAACATGCACGGTGACTGGAAAGAGGCACAGACGCAGTCGACCCAATCCAGGAAGTGAAGAGTTATCTTCTACCACATTGCTAAACTTAACACAAGAACATGCACGGTGACTGGGAAGAGGCACAGACGCAGTCGACCCAATCCAGGAAGTGAAGAATTATCTTCTACCACATTGCTGAACTTAACACAAGAACATGCACGGTGACTGGGAAGAAGCACAGACTCAGTCGACCCAATCCAGGAAGTGAAAAGTTATCTTCTACCACATTTTAATTCGGGTGGCACTTAAACATTTAAATCAGGGAATGTGAAATATCAGTTCTGAGCTCGTCGAAATAAATATCTCTAAAATTGATCGATTAGTTAAACTAATAATAATAATAACGAATAAAATGCTAACATCTTATTTTAATATACAGTAAGTAGGTATTCAATAACCATTAACCATTACTCCATCCCTTTGTTTGAAACACACTATGTTGTAATTTATCTAATGCCCGAGGTTTTATTTCTATTTTTTCCCAAATACACTAGAACTTCTGTTAACGGACTTGTATTTGACCGATCGCGAATCGTTTGAAATAATTTACTGTGGAAATATAAGATAAAATGGGGCAAAAATCAGTAACATTAAGGAATTATCTCAAGAGAAATCGATCTTTTACATTTAACAGTCTTCCTATATGCATTATAGTAAAAAAAAAAGGTTTCTAAATGTTAAATACGACAGTAACATTAACTACAATTAATTTGCAGACATGCTTCAAGCAGTGACGTTTCGGAATGGATAAAAGTAGGAAACAGCAAACAAAATTTTCACTGAATTTTGAGTCATGATGAAAATTATTCGCGTCGTAGATCCAGAGAACAATAAAAAATTACAGTGATGGGTGAGAATGCCGATGAAACGAAAAATATGAAATCAGCCATTTTGAAGTGGTGGTTAATTATGAACACTGAAAAGTACTTGACGGTTAAAATGCCGCATTTTCTCAAACCTTGGCCCGCGGACGACAAGGGGTCCTAGAAGCTTGCCCTTGGGGTCCTCCTAGATTTCCAAAAGTGTCCTGTTATTTGAAAACGAAATTATTCAGTATATTACATCATTTCTTTATTCTTCTGGTGACTTTATTCTTCTGATGATCATTCTTGATGAGAATAAAGGGGTTTGAAAGGAAACTTAATTTTTGGGTGGATTGCGTAAAACAGTCAAAATTTTCGAACCCGTTTTTCACATTTCCAATCTTAGAATATTTTTTAGTAGAAAATGATATTGTTACTGGGAAAGAATTATGCAGTGATGTATTGTTGCATCTCGAAATTCTGACGTCACAATCTGAAAATTATTGTTCCCTGCGTACGGATTCCTTATGGATTGAATGCACACAAAACCAGTTGATAACTTGATAAAATTTATTTTGCAAAAAGAAACACTACATTTCGGGAACTTTCCCCAAAAATACACGTACAGCTTTTCACAGTGCCACAGAGTACAACCAGTAATTACACTTCAAACTACTAAGAATATTGAACACAACGCAATGGAAAGTCCATCTAAAAGGCGAAGTTAACACGGAGCTATCTCAGTACCTCGTAGTCGACTCTGAATTAACAACTGAGCAACTTATGCTCTCTCTCCTGTCTTATATAGTTTCCCCCTAGCGCCGAGATATCTCTAGTACTTCTCGAAATTACTGGAAGGCATATGAGGGTCGGATAAGGTTAAAGCTACATACAAGGTCTGTACTGAAAGTAATGTTGTAAGGTTTTAGTTAAACTAACCAAGTTTATTTTAATTTAAATCTTTTCTATCTCCTCTCTGCTTCAACTTCCTGTCAGAAGAAGCGCGCGTTTTTAGCTTATGCTAATTTTTGAAGTTCAGCCAAGCACTATTTAAGCCGGAGGTAGAAACCTCTCGGTGTGTGAGAGCTTTGCCTCAGATCACGGTCACGCCGCTAAACTTTCGCCTGACCAGCTAGCAGTTTAAATTTATAAGCCATAGTGCTTACTACGTGATTGCATTGTAAAATAAATTAAAGTGCGGTAGTATTTAGTATACCTTGCTACGCACCCTTTTAGATAGAGGCCAACTTCCGCGAATTGCTCTGCGAAGCAAAGTTTAATTTAAGTTCTATTTTAATTTATTTAAATTTATTTGATTGTTAAGTTCGACCAAAGTGTGGTCTGTTACGTTCTGTATCTCTCCCGAATTGGGAGGTTTGTATTTAATAGTGATTGAATAAAAGAGGATTTCAAATCCCTTCACGTGCAGTTATTCTCCAGCCCAGCAGTTACATCAGAACATAGCGTACCTTCCGCTCCCTGTTCCAGTTCAGGACTTAGAACGTAAGGATAAGAACCCTTTACAGAATTTACAATGTTCTCAAAGAATACACACAGAATGCTAAGTCCTGATAATGGCGCCCGCACAGAAAGAAGAGGATGGCCTCAGCAACAAGAAGACGAACCTGAGACACCTGCTGTACCTGTCCAGAATCCTGAGATAGCACCTCCTGGCATAGAAGGATTCGGCTACATCGTACAAACCATGCGAGCAGCCATGAAGCCAGCGGCAAGTTTTGACGGCAAGACAGCCGTAATCAATTTCCTGGAAAAGCTAGACTCCCACTTCATGCTATATCCAGTCCACGAATTTCAGAAAGTCGCTCTTGCTACCAGCGCTTTGAAGGGCCAAGCGCTAAGTTGGTTCAAGTGCATCGGAAAGAATCTCTTGGGGGAACCAGGAAGCCCCACATACACGTATGAAAATTTCAAGAATTCTCTAGTGAAAGCATTTCCCGTGGTGCGAGATCGAGCCAGATTGGAAGCTGAACTGTTTAGCCGATACCAAGAAAGAATAGAAGATTTGTCTAATTTTATTTTGAGGAAAATTCAAGTTTTCAAGCTTTTGTATGGAAGTCGCCCGGATCCTGAAATTATTCAAGTTATACTTCCTAGGCTACTGCCCCAAGTTCAAGATTTCATCGAACTAAGAAATCCAACAACATTAGACAGATTATTTGAGCTCGCGGTACAATTTGAAAGCCGAAGAACAGCCGACAACGAACGACGACGCCAATTTGAGCGAAGAAGTCAGTGGAGTTCGCCAAGACCGCAGCAAAAGCAAAATCAAAGTTACGGGAATAAGGCGAAGCAATGGCCGAAGAAAGATGTGTCTCCTAAAGCGAGCGGCGAACGAAGGGAATTTAATAGAAGAACAAGCAAAGATTCCGAGGGCAACCAGAAGAAAAAGAATTTAAACTAAGAGGGATTTCTTCGAGGAAGGTGAAGAAGTCCGAAGCAGCGCAAAACCCTTCCAAAATCAATTTAAACACCGTGGTCGTTAAGAATTTGAGTTTGCCGAAGATTGAAGTTCTAATCAACAACATACCGGCGACAGCCCTCTTGGATACAGGAGCCCAAAGCAGCTTCGTATCGGAAAGATTCTTTAAGAAGCACTTTCGACGTTACAGAATTTTTAGTGCAAGAGACACGGATGTCATAGCGGCCCAAGGAGAAAAATGTAGCTGTTTAGGAAAAGTACCATTGTTCGTGCGTATCAACAACGAACAGGTAAGAATCCTGTTTTATATTGTGCGTAACCTGCAGACTTGTATTATTCTAGGTGTGGACTTTTTTAGTTTGGCAGAAGCAAAAATTGATTTCAAGGGGGGAGAACTAACATTAAATATGAAGCCAATTGAAGCGAAGAATGATAAGCCCCCGCAGCTGGACTTGGAACATTTACAAGCAGAGGAAAAAGAGAAAATCCAAGGTCTGGTAAGTCACTTTGCGAATTTATTTAGTGATGTACCAGGCTTTACGCAGGTGGTGAACCACGACATTGACACGGGGGACGCTCAGCCAGTTAGGCAAAAGCCATATAGATATGATAGGACAAAAGAGGAAATAATTGAACATCATATTAAAGAGATGTTAAAGAATAAAATCATCACGCCAATTTCTAGCAGTTATGCTAGCCCCGTTGTCCTGTGTAAGAAAAATAATGATTACCCGATTACGCACCCGAAGCGGTGGCGTTTTGCTATAGATTATCGCAAGTTAAATTCAGTTACAAAATATCCTGTATATCCGTTGCCGATAATTGAAGAAATTATTCGAAATATTTCGTCTACAAAATACATGACTACATTAGATCTCACGAGTGGCTATTTTCAGATTGGGGTAAAACCCGAGGACGTACACAAAACCGCGTTCATAACGAAATCTGGTACGTACGCATTTCTTAGAATGCCGTTCGGATTATCCGGCGCGCCGGCAACGTTCCAAAGATGTATGGACATCGTCTTAAGACCAGTCCTTGGTAAAAGCACTTTCATATATTTAGACGATATTATAATTACGAGTAGTACTCTAGAACAACACTTACAAGATTTAAGAAAAGTATTTTCATTGTTAAACGAAGCTGGTTTAAAGATAAATGCGTCTAAATGTAAATTTGCCGCAAAAGAGTTACGTTATTTAGGATTTAAAATTTCCCAAAAGGGAATCGAAACGGATCAGTCAAAAATAGTAGCCATTAGAAATTATCCTGTTCCTAAAACAGCGAAGAAATTATCGTCGTTTCTCGGGATGTGTTCATATTACCGGGCTTTCATTAAAGACTTTGCAAAAATAGCTGAGCCACTGCTAAAGTTGAAAAGAAAAAAAGCTAGGTTTTCGTGGTCAGCAGAAGCCAACTTGGCGTTTCAAAAATTGAAAGACGCATTGACTCAAGCTCCCGTCTTAAAATTTCCAGAAGGGGATAAGGGATTAGAGATTTCAGCGGACGCTTCAGATTTCGCGATTGGTGCAGTGCTTTCCCAAAATGGTCAGCCCGTGGCTTTTTTCAGCCGAACATTAAATGAAACCCAAAGAAACTATTCCGCAACAGAGAGAGAAACTCTCGCAGTGTTAGCATCAGTACAGAAATTTCGTGTGTTCTTTGGAAGTTCTCCAGTAACTGTATATACCGACCACGCGGCGGTCACTAGACTCTATTCTGGAAAAAATTTATCACCCAGATTAATAAGGTGGGCTCTCAAATTACAGGAATATAACCTAATAATTAAACATACGCCGGGAAAAGAAAATGTTGTGGCAGATGCTTTAAGCAGAATTAACTTAGATGAAAATGGAAGTGTAATTAAGATAGCCATGTTAACATCCAAAGTATTAGATTCTCGTGAAACAGTAATAGCCGAACTCAAAAAAGATCCGGAGTTCAAAAATATATACAATTATTTGGCCGACCCTGAGAATTTCAATCATCCGGATATTGTGCCGATAAGAAATAGGGCCGAAAATTACGAATTAATTGACGGACTGTTATTCTATACGAAAGCTACTAATGAGAATCATGAATATAGACCGGTTATCCCAGCTAGCATGAGGTTGAATGTATTAGAAGAGTTGCATGATTGTGCCATTTCGGCTCATTTAGGTATAAGAAAAACTGTTCAGAGAGTTCGCGAGGCAGTTTTCTTTCCAGAACTGCAAAAGTTTACTAGGGCGTATGTCCAGTCGTGCCCAACATGTCAATTAAATAATTATGTTAATTTCCGCCCGGCCGGGTTCCTAAATAGTATTAAATCAGAATTCCCAAATCAAATAATAGGCATCGATTTACTTGGACCTTACCCTCGAAGTAAAGTTAATAAAAGCCGATATCTTTTAGTTATAGTGGATCATTTTAGCAAATGGTTAGAGTTAATTCCGTTAAAACGCGCGTCTGCAAAAATTGTAGTAGATTCAATTCTAAATAAGTATATTTTAAAATACGGGGCGCCCCTAAAAGTTATTTCAGACAATGGTCCTCAGTTTGTTAGTAAAATGTTTGAGGAAATGTGTGCAAAACTGGGCATACGTCATCTAAAGATGGTCCCGTATCGTCCGCAGTCAAACATAGCGGAACGGGTGAATAGAAATGTAGTGAAAATAATTCGTAGTTATGTGAAAAACTATCACTCTACCTGGGATAGCCATATAAATGAATTTGCATTTGCCCTTAGGACCGCCAAACACGATACTACACAAAAAACACCCGCTGAACTCTTCTTAGGAAGAAAGATCTTGACCCCCCTAGATAAACTGTTCTTTGTACAGGAAAGGGCAGAAGAATTTAAAATGAGTGATATACAAAAGTTAATACGGGAAGCGACGGAAAATATAGAAATGGCCCAAAGAAAACAGAAATTGTACTATGACCTAAAAAGAAGAGAGGTCAAGTACAATGTGGGAGATGAAGTGTTGAAGATTAAACACAACTTGTCAAATGCCCCAGAGGAAAAGGTGGGGAAATTTTTTCCGCGTTTTGAAGGCCCGTTCACAATTGAACAAATTACGGGGGCAGTGGTTATATTAAAAAGAAATGATGGTCAAACGCTCAAAGCGAATGTGGACCAAATAAAACCGTTCTATAATCGCAGCAAAATGGCTGTATTTAAAGATTCGTTTCAGGATCCGAGGCAATCGACTAGCCAGGAAGATATACGTCAGCAAAAACAGCAGGAACCAGCTACAACGGCATCGAAATGTCAGAAGAAGAAAGCTCCCCCCCAACAAAGAAATAAGAACCAAAAAGGTGGTTTCAAAAGAAAGTCTCACGATGCAGGTGAACAAATCTACGAACGGAATTACGAGCGCACCAAGAGAAGAAAGCAGAATGGGCAAGGGAAGCCCAATGTATCCAAAAGAACTGTGGAATCATCGGACAGGTGCCTGAGAAGCAAGAAACGTCGATTGCAGCCTGAGAATCAACTTCCCGAATACAGCAGGAACCAGGACAAGCAACGAGCAAGGGCCCAGGAGAGAAGGGCCCAGTCCACCAAACGTCCAGCGGAGCAACCTCCTCTACAAAGGAAATTGCCGAGGATACAACGACGGAATTTCAAAAGAAAAAGAGACGAGCAGGCTCCGAAAGAACAACGAAAAACGAGGAAACTGAACCAGGCCACAACTTACTCAAGTTTTAAAGATTGGGCCAAGAAAAGGATGGACGATCATAATAAGATAAGTACAATTTCGTATTCAAAAGTTTAGTTAATTTTTGAGTATACTGCAAGTTGCAGGACTGATTTTACCTCAAGCGAGGTTGACTTTTACGCCAAGTGAGCGATAAGTTCTCATATGGAAAGTAAAATGTTTTGTTAAAAGAAATTGTAATTCTTAAAGATTTAAAATTACTTAATTTTGTAAATAGATTAATTCTGTAAAAGCAATGAATTGCTGAAAAGAATATGTTAACTAAATGATTTTGTACGACGCTTTGTCTAAAGACTTGTAAAATGTCTAGAATGAAAATTCGGAAAATTGAAAAACACGATTTAGTCTGTAGACTATTAATTCAATGTAATTTGATATTTCAAGAAAGTACCTTGAGAAAGGAATAGGAAGCACTTGCTGTAAGCTTAGAAATTTAACCTATATTTCTGTAAGCTTAGAAATTTAACTTCTATTTGCATTTCAGGATTGCTGTGAAATTGTTAATGTGTTATGAAATGTAACAAATAATATTATGCTAGCAATGCACGTTAAGTGCAATATTAATGTGAATGTTGTGTGCAAACTGCGAATTTGTATGCATGAAAAGTTAAAGATTCACTATTTTAGAATGCAAGTGTTAATTAGGCTCTCCACCAAATACACTTAAAGTGTTAGACATAAAGCTAGTGAGAACCTTAGGATTAGCTGGTTATAGGGCGTTTTTTTCAGGTCTCGTATGTCAAGTTCTAACTAATGTTAGTCGATTGTAGGTGGAAGAGTTGAACACCCCCGAACACATAAAAACCCGCAATGGCGGTTTGCTTTACATCCAACACCGGTGAGAGAGCATACGGGGGAAGAATTTAATTGTGCTTGAATGATAATGTGTGTGTGCAAAATTACACAGAAAAAAAAAAAAAGGATTTGTACCACTTAGAATTATTCTGTTATTATGTCATACTAAAGTTGTTTTCCTTCCAGATTTTGCTGGAAGGAGTAAGACTGTTTGAAGAATAAGACTTGAAAAAAAAAATGTTGAAGATTGTTGTTCCAGAAAATTTCGTCTGTATTTTACACAAACATATATTGCCTTGTAAGAGTTGGCCTAAGTTTAGAACAGTGAAATTTTCGACTATTTAGAATTGCTAGTTTTCAACATGGTCCGTTTGGACCAAAGTAGTTTAACTATCGCAATTCTGGCGGGAAGTATGTAAGGTTTTAGTTAAACTAACCAAGTTTATTTTAATTTAAATCTTTTCTATCTCCTCTCTGCTTCAACTTCCTGTCAGAAGAAGCGCGCGTTTTTAGCTTATGCTAATTTTTGAAGTTCAGCCAAGCACTATTTAAGCCAGAGGTAGAAACCTCTCGGTGTGTGAGAGCTTTGCCTCAGATCACGGTCACGCTGCTCAACGTTCGCCTGACCAGCTAGCAGTTTAAATTTATAAGCCATAGTGCTTACTACGTGATTGCATTGTAAAATAAATTAAAGTGCGGTAGTATTTAGTATACCTTGCTACGCACCCTTTTAGATAGAGGCCAACTTCCGCGAATTGCTCTGCGAAGCAAAGTTTAATTTAAGTTCTATTTTAATTTATTTAAATTTATTTGATTGTTAAGTTCGACCAAAGTGTGGTCTGTTACGTTCTGTATCTCTCCCGAATTGGGAGGTTTGTATTTAATAGTAATTGAATAAAAGAGGATCTCAAATCCCTTCACGTGCAGTTATTCTCCAGCCCAGCAGTTACATCAGAACATAGCGTATTATCCGCTCACTGTTCCAGTTCAGGACTGAAATTTTGAGGATAAGAACCCTATCACAGAATTTACTATGTCTGCAAAGAGCATACACAGAGCACTCAGTCCTGATAATGTGACTACATTTTTTAAGAAATTTATTGAACCGATTCGTACACTTACTCTAATCTTCGAAATACATCCCTCCTGCTGTAACACATTTGTTCCAACGCGATTTCCATGCTTTATATGCGTCCTGGAAGTCCGTCACAGAGATGTCCTTTAGTAACCTCGTCGTAGCCGCCTTGGTATTCTCCAAGTTCCCCAAATGCTGTCCTTTGAGGGATTTTTTAATCTTCGGGAACAAAAAGAAGTCGGTCGGGGACTAATCAGGTCTGAAGCAACGTAAACGTTTTCTCAAGTTTGAAGCAAAACTTTGCGTATCGCTGCTCAAGAGTTTCTTCAATCTTGATTTCGACGAGCATTCGCCCAAGGTTCATTGAAATATTCGCTCCTGGGACTCTCCAGGAGCTCAGAGCTGACTGGAGCTGGTCGTGCTGTGTTCCCAAGACTCCACCCACCCTTCCGTACAAGCGGCAACGCTGTGCGACGGATAGTCGCGGCAGAAGAAAATGGGGCGCATTACTTTCGGGACAGATCTTGTGTACCATCAATTACAGTTATTCAATTATACGAGGGTTGTTTTTTTTTTCATCCTCCGATCGCACAGTATGATGGTCAGGTGTGCGGCAGATGGTTGGTGTGCGTAGTAGGCGACTGCACATCTCCCCCTCCACACGCTCTGTCACTGGCGTATTCAATACGCCATTTTCTGTTGATTTGCAGTCACGTAAACATAGCTGTCGCTATTGATTCTCCCGCCAAGTGTGAATTGCGAGCTGTTGTTCGTTTCTTGCAAGCAGAAGGGAACAGTGCAGCGGAAATTCATCGAAGAATGAGTCGAGTGTATGGAAACAGCTTTATGAGTGATGGCGTTGTTCGTGAATGGTGTCGAAAGTTTAAAGATGGCCGAACTGATGTGCATGATGAAGGGGGTCAAATACGCAAGTCTGTCGCTACAGATGACATTGTTCAACGAGTTGACCAAGCGGTTAAGCAAAATCGAAGGTTCCCCATGAGTGAATTATCGATGAAATTTCAGGAAGTTTCAAGATCTTCCCTGTACTATATCGTTACTGAACAGTTGCGCTACAGAGCAGTTTGCCTCGCTGAGTCCCACAGATGTTGACTGACGACCACAAAAGTCGCCGAATGGTTGCAGCGTTTGAGTTTCTTGACCGTTACAATACTGACGGAGAAGTATTTGAAATCCATTGTGACAGGTGATGAGGCATGGGTTCAATATGACACGCCCGAAACGAAACGACAATCACAACTATGGATGCACACAAATTCTTCAAAGGGGCCCACATAATTCATACGAACCTTTAACAACCGTAAGGTTACGGCAACTGTTTTTTGGGACTAAAAAGGTGTGCTGCTTGTGGAGTTTATGCAGCCTGGAACAACAATTAATGCAGATTCATACTGTGAAACTTTGCGACGTTTACGGAGAGCTATTCAAAGCAAACGAAAAGGCATGCTGACTTCTGGAATTGTTCTAATCCACGACAATGCCCGTCCTCACAGCGCTCGTGTAACCCAACGGCTCCTTCAGCAATTTCAATGAGACATTTTCGAACATCCACCATATAGTCCCGACCAAGCGCCGAGTGACTTTCATCTGTTCCCTGAACAGAAGCAGTGGCTTGGCGGGAAGCGCTTCCAAATGACGTGGAGCTGAAAGAAACCGTCACAACTCACTTCCAATCATTGGCGGGGACATTTTATGAAGAGGTTATTGCAAAGCTTGTTCACAGATATGACAAATGCCTCAATCGTCAAGGTGATTATGTAGAGAAATAACCTGCATTGTACATTACCTTTGGTAATAAAATCTTTTTTGTATATTCACCCGTCTTTTCTTTATAGTCCATCGGAGGTTGAAAAAAAAATAGCCTACGTAATGCCAATTGCACTTTACATGAACCGCACCAAAATGTCATCATAAGATCGCCAAGTTTGGGAACAATAAATTAGTCGCCCAAAAGTGTTCGCCAATTTAGTGAGATAGCCATTTACTTAATGTTAAGTAGACTTGCCCGTGTATTCTTATCTTTCCCGGCAAAGCATCGCCTCGTTAGATTTTCATGTTGTAATATATGAAAAATACTACAATTTTGGATATATTTTCACTAAAATTATTTACATATGTATAAAATTCGTAACATCATTTTCCAAGCGGTAAATGTAACGGATTCTTATAGGACTGTGATCATTTTTATTACGACACTGAAAATAACAAACTGATTTAATGCAATAGAACAGTTAATTCAGCATTCGAATGACACCAGATTTTAAAGGAAGTTCTAGGCAGAGAATATGACTGATTTCTGAATCTCATTACCAATAAAAACAGAATATAGGAAGGAATTGTACAATGGTACTTAAAATATATATATATATGTGGATACCGCACGACTTCCATGTATGGCTTTTCAAATTATGTACATTTTCTGCTGCGGTTTGTTTAAACTTCCTCAAATTGTTCTAACAAAATTAATCTATTCTTCAATGCAAATTGAAAATGACATCAAAAATTATAAATTTTAAAATTAAATATCTCAGTCAATTTCGTCGTACCGGAGTCAAACATCTTGTATTTTTATTTACCATAATGAGTATAAAACTTTCCCAATTATAAGTATAGGAACAGGGAAAACACTTTAAAAATGAGATTGTGCTATTTATCAAAAATTAATTTTTTTTTAATTTCGTATTGAAGCATGAATATTTTCGTCATTTAAAACGCTTCTGTAATTGAATATATATGAATACGACCAACCACTGCGAAAATAAAGGCCAGAAAAGGACTTTAAAGCCAGGTAAGGAGGTTGAGTATTTATATCTACAATATGCTTCTACTACAGCCTATTGCAATAAAAATGGCGGTGACCACTAAATATTACAGCAGTCCCATATAAAAAATTACATTGTTTTACTGCTAACCGTTTTTGAGTTACGCGAGATACATACGTACGGATGTACAAACGTCACGAAAAAAAAATTCATTTTAGAATCCGTTTTGAAAAATATCTGATATGGTCACCACATGCTTCCTTGTACGGCCTATTAAATTACACACATTTTTTGCCGCACTTCATTTAAACTTAATTTTTCGAATTTCATAAGAGACATATTTCTCATTCAATAAGTTGTCGTTTCACGGCAATGCAAAAATACATAAAACTCAAAATATCTTCAATAAAGAGTTATTCGACCAACCGGCAGGAAGATCAGATTTTCGAAGCACAAAATTGAAAATTAACTTTCAGTTCCACTGGGCAAATAGACACTGAAGTTGGTGTATAAATTCAGTTAATTCACTATCCTTTTAAGAGTTTAAATGTAAACAAATGGCGGCCTCATTAGGCCTAGTGACACTTTAACTTTTTAATTGTTTATAATTCTACAACTATTGCATGCAGTTTAATTAAAGTCATAAAAACCTTATATATTATTATAATACATAATGGCAAGT
This sequence comes from Stegodyphus mimosarum, assembly GCA_000611955.2. Taxonomy (NCBI): domain Eukaryota; kingdom Metazoa; phylum Arthropoda; class Arachnida; order Araneae; family Eresidae; genus Stegodyphus; species Stegodyphus mimosarum. The sequence goes on from KK112759.1 coordinate 107,886, forward strand.
GGCTGTTGTACTACATAATGGCAAATGGTTGCTTTGATGCTCTTTAGCTTTGAATTTATGGTGTAACGATTCTTAAGTTCCACCACAAGCTGTGGGTGTTCTACGGTAAACACTGCGGGGGGGAAGGGGGAGACAGTTTTATAGACACCTAGACAAAACCGTTCTACTGGGCCGATTGAGATATTCAAATTGCGTTTCTCATGTCTCGAAAGCGCGACCTAGGATATATATTCGATTTATATATAGCATTGTCGTAACATAGGTATTTTGACATAAAATCGGAATTTTTCTAAAATGACATGCTATTTTTTTTCCATATTTCGATTCTACAACTCAAATTATGCCTAGATATTAAATTTTGCAATTTTTAGTGAAAAAGTTAAAAAAATTATTTATCTTGGTGAATTTTTTTCAGTTTACGCCAAGAATAATTCACTCGGCGAGCTTCTTAATTTGTAACAACCTATTTTCCATTCCTTTTTTTCATTGTAGACGAGCGGGAAAAAAATGTCATCGTTCATACTTTCAAATAATTTTAACAGAGTGCGTAAGCCGCATTTTCATTATTATCGCTTATAACGAATATAATTTACGCCAAATTTCAAAACGTGCCAAAATGTAAATTCACGTATATCTTAAGAAATTTTGAATAAAAAACTCTAATTTTTTGCAGGTATGCTTAGAAATGCGTCTAGTTGAACATGATGGCAAAAATTTTGTAGGTTTTAATTCACAATAACTCTTCGAAAAATTTAAAAAAATTATTTAAAGATACAAATTTTAAAAATAAGTTATAAAAAATTGGCGAAGTTTATTTAAAATGAACCTAAATTTCGAAATATGAAAGAAAGAATCAAATAAGTTTAATAAAAAAGAGATATTAATAAATATATATACCAAATTCAATTAACATTGAGTAGCTAAAATTAAGAGCTAATTTTTTTAAAATGTATTTGTGTGGTTTTTACAAAACTTTGCAGTTTGGCATAATTTGAGGCGCAGAAACGAAATATGGAAAAAAAATTGGTATGTTATTTCAGCAAAAGTCCTATTTTGTGTCAAAATACCTATGCTATGCTAATATGATAATGCTATGTATAATGCTATGCTATTAGGACAATGCTATGTGTAATGCTATGCTAATATACATCCTATGTCGCGCTTTCGAGACATGAAAAACGCAAGTTGAATTTCGTCAATTGGCCCAGTACATGGACCTTATAAGAGACAGATTAACCCAGTGGGCGGAGCGCGTGTCCCCCACATGACCACAAGATGGAGTAGGGACGATCTGGTTTACTTTAACAGTGAAACCTATGGCATTTGTTTCACATAACGGTTTTAATTATTAAATGCGTTATGTTGTATAAGTAATGAAATTATGAAAGTCATACTTTTTACAAATAAGATTTAATATATCTCATTAAAGCACTTTTTACTGCATTTTGCGCATTTTTTCCCGCGTAATTCTTGTATAAACAGTTTTACTTTGGTAAAACGGTAAAAAATCTAAACACAAAATTTATGAATTTACTTTTGAGTACAAGATTGATAGTACACGATGCTTTGAAATAAATAAGGCAAAATTACACAAGATCTGATATTTTTTAAAAAATTTTATGAGCAATTTCAGTTAGTGGTTTTCAAAATTATTATAACATTAAAAGACGATGATTTATTTGATTATATGATCATTAATAGTTAACATTACAATATGGTGATAAGATGATTACTTATTTTAATAATTCATAAAACTCAGAGCATAAACTTTTCTGAGTGTAATGGGAAAAAATAAAAATAATAAAAAGATAAAATAAAATAAAATCTGGAAACACTCAGATCTTATATTACGCCCAAAGGAACGTTTTTTAACGTTTTGTGTGTTACCTTTATTTATTGAATATCATGTTCTTCGCACTTAAACTATAAAATTCAATTCAACAGTAATATTACAAAATATTTGAAAATAGCATACCTAGAATTTCCGAGCTGAAGATAAAAATGTTGTTTTCCGTACAGTGTTGCCGTCACTCGCTTTGAACTCTTTGCGTTTGTTAATCAAAAATTCGTGAACGTTTTACAAAATATGAAATGGATTGAAACAAATTCGAAATTCGGCGGTCCAAGTGCCCATGTTCGGATGGAGGATTACATTATTCAAAATTTGATGGCTCTAGATACCATCGTTCTTTCACAGTGCGAGAAACATACATGTATTCATGCAGATTCTTCATTATTTAATATCTTTAAATATGATACAGGGTGATAATATTTGGTGGCCACAATTTGCAGAGTGAAACGGGCATTTGTAGTACGCAGTAATATCAATGCCACGCAAATTTTCAGAAGCACTCCTATTAAATGTTTACAAATTAATTTTCAAAGATCAAAAGCTGCAACATCTCAGTTAATTGTATATGCTATAGACATGGATGCTGATCTAATATTAATTCAAGAGCCATATATTAGCAAGGGTAAAGCAATTGGCTTTCCCCTACAATGGAGAGTCTTTCAATATGAGGATGTCGAACAGCCTCCTCGTGCAATAATAATCTCCCGCAACCATGAATGGTCTCCAACGGTTGTTGATCTACAAAGAAATAGTGTAGCTATATTGCTGGAATTTAATAACTTTTCCATAATAATAGAGTCGCAATACTCTTCACCTGCTGAAGATATTGATACTACACTCCAACATTCCCAAAATTTGCTTCAAAAATTCTCACGTACTAACTTATTTTTAGTGGGGGATTATAACGCCCACAACACTAGTTGGGGCTATTAAGGCACGAATATTAGAGGAAGGACATTAGAAGATTTTATATTTTCCAATAATCTCTTGGTGCACAATAACTCTGATGCTCCGCCCACTTATGATAGATATTATGCTCAAGGCTGGCCTGATCTGACTATTTCGACCTTTGCCCTTGCTCAATATATACAAGATTGGCAAGTAGATGAACAGGACAGTCTTTCGGATCACAGCTATATTACTTTTACAGTATCACATTCAACCTCAATAAACATCATCAGACGTTATTATTTACCACGCAACAAAATTCGCTTCTCCACCAGGCAAATTAAATTAAAACTCAATAACATGAAGCCTCTTCTAACAAGTGCTACCTCTAAAGAAGCCTTAGAGCAACTCACAGCAGAACTTATGTCCGCTATAAGAACAACATGCGACGAACAGTTACCAATCATAACAACAAAAAAGATGCATTCCATAAGTTTGTGGACCACAGAATTACAAGTACAAAAGAAAAAATGTAAAGCTTTACTTTGACGTTTGAAATCAGATCGCAGACTTAATATACAGTCCAATACTTTGCACAATTTTCAACGAGAACGACCAATTTGCAAAAGTTTAATAATACAAAGCAAAATAAATTCATGGAAAAGATACTGCTCTGATTCTAAAGATTTCTTCCTTTGGTACTCCACATAAAATAGCAACTGGTAAACTTCTTAAATCTACGCAGTTTCAGCTTATCGATCCTTTTAACCACTCATCCCACTACAGCAGCAACTCCTCACGAAATTCTAGATAACGTAATCTTTCAAAATAATCCGTCCGAAGATTCCATCCCTCACGCTCAAATTCGAAATAGCAATCCCATTCCGTCTACAGCAAATGACGTTGAATTTACAAATCAAGAACTTATGCATATCCTTAAATACCTACCTAAGAAAAAAGCCCTTGTCCTGATGGAATCAATTACGCTATAATGGCAACAATTATCAGCAATCCCCAAGATCCAGCTTCATATACCAATTTGCCTACTTTCATCTTTAGGAAAAATTTTTGAAAAGCTTATAGTAAATCGGCTGTGCTTCCATCTAGCACAAGGAAATCTGCTACACCCAAGCCAGTACGGGTTTCGCTCAAGATCTTCAACCTTCCATGCTCTACATGATATTCATAGTGCTATGATTGCGAATCGGCACCAGGGCTATCATACGGCACAAATCAATATCGATTTAAAAAGTACTTTTGATATGCTCTGGTGGCCCTCTATAAAGAAAGCTCTTAGAAATCTGAATTGTCCAAGCAATATATATCACACCATCTGTCACTATCTATCAGACAGACGCCTGTTAATGGTTCATAATAGTGACACTATTGAAAAAATACAGACAAGAGGTTGTCCGCAAGGTTCTTGCGAGGGACCCTTTTATGGAATGTTACATTCAACTCCATCCTTACCGCGCAATGGCCTACACATACCAAGGTTTTTGCTTATGCCGACGATGCGGCCTTTGTAGTCCGTGGCGGAACCAGCGATGAACTCCAAACACATTGTAACGATATTTGCAGTACTTTCGAACAATTATGTCAATCGTTTAAGCTTCAAATAGCCTCTAATAAGTCACAAATTCTACTATTTGCTAAGAAGGGAGGGTCAACCGAGGATTTGCATCAACAATCAACGTATTAAAAGAGTCGAAACCTTGAAATATCTTGGTTTGGTTTTTGATGCCAAATTAAACTGGATTCCACACATCTCACAATTTAAACAGAAAACCGTGCAAACAGCAGAGATATTAGCCCATTCCAGGGTTATCAATGGGGATTGAGCCCACACATACTGAAGACTCTCTACTTAACAGTAATAGAGAAAATAGTGACCTATGGTGCAGCTGTATGGGCCTTCCCCATGCAGGTTCGAAAGATCAAACATTTGGCAACGATTCAAAGACCTTTTGCTCTACACATTACTAACGGATTTCGCGCAACATCTACGGATGCAATAAATGTCATGGCTGGTCTCCTTCCTCTGCACATCCGTATGGAAGAAGAAGCAGTAAAACAAACACTTAAGCAACTAAAAATTTAGGTAACTTACGAGGATGTAACGTTTCAACCCATGGACTACGAACCCTCGGTATTACCAACCAGTTTTCACCCTGCACTAAAGGGGATTGGAATCAAATTACTATCACAAAGATCTGAGGATGAACCTTCTACACAGGTTAAAGTTTACACAGATGGCTCAAGAATTGAAGACAATGTAGGTTCTGCGTATGTTGCTATTACTGAAACTGAAATTTCAACCCAACAACAGCATCTTTCAAAGAGAGGCTGTTGCCATCCAACATTCTATACAATATCTGCTTAATGAAAATATTGATTCAGCACTCATATATTCCGATAGTCTCTCCTCCCTCCAAGCTATTACTTATCCTGATCATAAGTCTCCCATTATATCTGACATACAACGAATCTTAGGAGAAAACTCTAATAAAAAATACTACTTAAAATGGATCAAAGCACATGCCGGACATACCGGTAATGACGTAGCAGATACTTTAGCAAAGGAGGCTGTTACTAATCTCCTAGCAAACCCTATTCAAATTCCATGGCCACAATCTTATTTTAAAAAGATCTTTTGTTTAAAAGCCACTTCCAAACATCAGTTCTAAAGGACGCAGAACTGCCTATCATATAGCTTACATCGACACAGCTCGTCTCATCAGTAACCCCCTGCTCGTTCGGTATATCACTGGTCATGGGCCTTTTCCAAATTATTTTCAACTTCATAGTACTAGCAACTCAGCTATCTGCGTCTGTGGAGCCCAGGGCACCTCGGAGCAGTACCTCACAAGTTGTCCATTAACAGCTAGGCACCATGTTCCTTTCCTGGCAATTAGTATACAAGCGTTCTGCAAGTACTTAATTAAACAAAAACATCTTGTGCGGAGGATTACGACGGTAATGACAAAACTCTCGGCTTTAGGAATAAACTTATGTCAAGTTGTCTAACACTGCCTTGCATTTTGCACTGCACTTTCCGAACTCAGACTTAGCTAGTCACCATTCATCTTTGTGTAATTTATGCAAAACTGTATTATAAACAGCTCTGTATAATGCGCATATTATATATTCATGGACTATTTGTGTAGAGAATCAAAACTGCCTAGTATTATCTGCATATGTATACCATAAACATACGTAAGACTTTATATATTCTGAACCTAGACTGTATAACTTTATACAGTCTGTATAACTTTTGCAAAACTATATTCAGAAAACGACGTGTATTATATGCATATTATATTATATTTCATGGACTATCTTAGTAAATATCTCAGTAAGTGTCCATTGCAATAGATGTGCTAAATATCATATACATTTTTCTTTAACTTGAACCCAGACCCTTGTCTGCGACTTTTCTCTAGTGTGTTCTCTATCATTTCTAATTATTTGCTACTTACCTGTCTACCACATTCGATTGTTTCCAGCAAATGTATCTATTCTATGTATTCTTGCATAATGTACAATGCTAAGCTATTGTTACGGATTTCACATTTATTTGGCTATTTATTTAGAATTGTAATTAAAATTGCTTTAGATTTCTCGTGCAACGCAGACGATTTTTGAAGAGAAAGCTACATCGAAAAAAAAATAAAAATGTATGCATTTAATGTTTAATAAATAAATATCTCGTAATTACTGTTTCCATCCAGAAAAATCTAGAAAAATCGAGATTGTTCTAGCGATAATTAAAAAGCTTATAAAAGCCGAATTGAAACACGTCATCTCAGTTGTTGTTGTTGTAGCTGTAGCTGTTTAAGGCGAATTGCTGTTTGTTTACTTAATGCTGTAGCGATTTCGCTGTGAGATAGATTATCTGTTTTCAATTGAGTTTTTGCTGAACGTTTGAGATATTGTGCGAATATCGCTGAAAAATATTTCAGAATTTTGATTTATTTCTTGTGGAAAGAATAAATTTTTGTTAACTTTTCAACGAGTTGTGTATTCAATATATAACGAAACCGTACGCACGTAACACTATTATTTAGGAATGACAGTAAAGAAAAAACGATGTACAATGAACAACTTCTTATGAATTCTGTACTATGTAAAATGGTAAACTGCAGCCTGTAATACAAAGTTTTGAAATTTATAGTATCCTTACTTATATTTCGTCTGCAGTATGCTTACGTATAATATTGTGAATTACAATGCTATATATAGTGAGTGTCAATAAGAGTTTTTCTTTTTAAATATTGTACCATGTAAGCATCGTCAATTGCATTAAAAACGTATTGTCATTGCACTATGTAAACATTGTCAATTGCACGTATATCTCCAGTATCTTTGCCTTCAATACCTATATTATACTTCATGTATAGTTACTGTCAATCATAATTTCGCAAGTCCTAACATTAATAATTATACACTAATGAATATATTAAGAGAATTTTCATATTTGATCTACGATCTCCAGAACTACTGCACAGATTTTAATAAAAATTTGGTGTGAATATAGGTTGATATAATACAAACAAAATAAACATTCAACAGTTATAATAGACACACATGTTCTTGTGTAACACTCATGGGAGTCTGAAGGTCTGAAACAGCGGTTGCAGAAGACACAAAAGAAATGGGCTAGTAGGGGGTATGGTCCCCTCTTACCGCCATACAGGCCTCGCAGCATGATGTCATACTGGAAATAAAGCAGTTTATCAGTGCCTATGGTAGCTGATCCCACTCATTCGGCAATACTGTTTTAAGTTCATGGGTGGTTCTCGGAGGGAAGTTGCGAGTTGTAATTGCCCTCCCCAGAGCGTCCCAGACATGCTGTATCGGGTTGAGGTCTGGAGATCTGGCTGGCGAATCCATCCGGGCAATATCCTAACTCTCCAGAAATTCTTCGACCAGAAGAACTCTATGTGGCCTCGCGTTATCGTTCTGTAAGATGAACTCGCGGCCCACTGCACCCCGGAAAAGGCGAACATAGGGCTCCAAGATCTCATATCTATACCTCACATCAGTCACAGAGCCTCTGTCAAAGACGTAGAGAGGTGTGCGGCCATCCAACATGATGTCTGCCCAGACTATTACACCGCCACAACCATAACTGTTGATTTCGAACACATTGGAGGGTAGGTAGCGGGTCCCTGGCTCTCTCCATATGAAAGTAAGGCGAGAATCGGTGTTTAGGCTAAAGCGGAATTCGTCGTTGAACATAACGGTCGCACATTGCTTCGTACTCCAATCACTATGCTGCCTGCACTATGCTAACCGGACTCTCCTGTCCGTAGACGTGAACGGGACGCAAACAACCCTCTCTCATGCAGTCTTTTGGAAACAGTCATCTTTATTACACGAGTTCCTGTGGCTGCACACAGGTCTCGAGAGAGCTAAGAAGCTGTAGCCCTTCTGTTTCGCCTCGTTAAAATGGACAAATAGCGATCTTTTCTGGCGTCGTGTCTCTTGGACGACCTTGCTTTGTCTCGACCCAGGCTTTCTCTCGATGGATCCAGTATCCTGGAACTGTTTCCATAGGAACACCAAGAAATTCGCCGAGGTTTGCTAGCGAACGGAATTCGTCTTACCCTCCACGCTCTTATAAAGCTTGTTTTTCTGCTGACTTCGCATAGTACCATATATTACAATATATAAGTACCATATATTAACATCACTATCTATGGTAATTATAATCAATGTAACCTTAGCTCAGTGTATTCTTTTCATCTCATGTAACAAAATGCTCCTTTAGTTTAGCTATTTTTAGCAAGTTTTGACAATTTTGATTATCATCATGGGTATATAATTTTACCTATTGTAAAAAATAATTCTGCTCAATTGCAAGTATGAAGTTGCCCTCAGCGATATTTATTTGATGTTTCATGTATTCTGAGACATGATTGCAGTGTATTACAATCTGCCTATATTCTTATCTTATGTATTCCACTGTATTATAATATGCTTATGTTCTTATCTTATGTATTTCGTTTGCAATACTGAGCTTTTCATCCTACTTAAGTCAGAATTCTCTCATATGCATCCTACTCTTGTTAATATTGTCTTCTGCAGATATATTATCAAATTCACTGTGTAGTTATACATTTACTGATAGAGATATATGCTGGTATTGTCTCGCAGTTGTTGAGCGTATGCAACGACTGTAATTTTGTCATCGAAATTGCTATCTATGTTATATCCCAAATACTTCTCAGTAAATACTTTTACCATTGTATTTGATTATCCACATGGTATTATGTAGAAGTGATTAAGTATACGCATTGCATCATATAAAGTTTATTCACAATTTACATGATAAATCCTATTTTTATCTGAGCAACTTCATTTATATTTGTCAACTAGCACTAATTTTGTATATATTTTGTATATATTTTCGCCCTTGTATGGCCATGTATCTTTTGTTTATATATTAATAAATCCCCAACGGCCACTTGGGGTTGCAGAGCGGTGGATGCTCTGAATTATGCCATATGGAGAGAAATTGGGGTTCTTGGTGAAGATGCTCAAAGGTTCTCAGTTTCGGCGTCTGGTGTGGGGCGTTGGTGAGACATCACTTTCTCCTAGGTGCGGCTCTAGATACTGGCGGACGTGGAGCTAGACCAATTAACCATAATGGTAAAGGAACGGTGCCCACGCCCTCCGCTCCGTGTCCTTTCTGGGCTTTTTGGGCTAATAAATTAAATTCGCAGTAAATAAAAAATTCTTATGCCGAACAAGAAACAAATTTACAAAAATAATCACTATAAAATACTAGCACAATTAATTATTACAGTTAAATACTATTTTAACATTAGAATAAATATATAAAAATTATTAAGGTGTTAAAAGTGTTTATCACTATTATGTATTAATAATTTAATTGAAATAAAACTCCTTTATGGAAATTAGGCTATAATATTCACTTATAATTTTAAAAAAGCAGCACAATTTAGAATTATAAACAAAAACTTTAAAAAATTCATTTTTAGGTATTTTAGTTTTTTTTACTTATTTACACCAATAAAAAGCATAAAAATTCTAAGAGAAAATTGTTTGTTTGAAATTTTCTATTAGTTCAGATTTAAAGTATTATTTTCTAAAACAAGCAGTTACAAATTTCCTTAAGCGTAGGAAAAGCTAAAAAAATATACAGGCCGGAAAGTATGCAACAGCTTTATAATTATTTGGAACGTTAATTATGCTTCATAAATATGCTAAATTTTTAAAAATCAATCTCGCTTTCAAAAATGTAAACATTCTAATTTGTGAAATAAGGAGCTACAACCAGCTTTTTTTTTACAATTATAGGCTTTGCAATAGCCAACCATTGTTAAGTTTCTGCTAGTCGTCCCTACTCCTCCAGATGTGGTCAAGGGGACAGCCGGGAATGCGTCAGACGAGGGAGAAAACCGATTTGGGTTGATCTATTTCTTATAAGATCTATGGTCCAGTAGAACTTCCCCCCCCCCACAGTGTACGCGCCTTTTTTCCCCCATAGTTGAGAATAATAAGGGGTTATTTTTGCCCATCTTCTGTGGTTGTTTCCTTTAAACCTGCCCGAGAAGTCGCCAGGTTTCTTTAGTAGGATCTCGTAGAGTTTATGCAGCCAAAGAGAGTACGATTTATATTAAATATTCAGACTTATATTATTTCAATTACTTCTACTTTGTTTAATTAATATTTAAATAACTTACTTTAAATTAAAATAAAAATAAACAAATTACGAAAACTTAGAAATTTTCCAAGCCGTACACTTGAGAATAAATAATAAGAACGTAGTCGCTTTCTCATATTTATTAAAACTTTCTTCGACGCATGAATAAAAAAATGTATACGTATTTACACGCAAATAATTATAATTTTTTTTAAATTTCCTATTACAATTTGATATTTCACCGCGTTTCGCTTCTGATAAAATTTATAGACTTTAAGGAAAATCGTTGCAAATTATCTTCCTCATCGGTTGTAAATGCTCGCTGGCCAGTTGGTTTCCTTTCTTATTAATTTTCAACTGTGAAAAAAAGCTTTTAGCAGAGAAATGTATTTCCCAAACAAAGTAATTATTCTTAGTGCAAAAATTCATAACTTAGCATATTATTTTCTGATAAATACTTGTAAATGTTATTTAAATCTGTATGAAGTCTTTGAATAAGGTTTATAGCCCTACGCAAATTCACTAGCTCCATTTTTAGATTTTCTGCAGCGTTATACAGTAAAGATAATAATATAAATTCGACTTCAGATAACTAAAACTTTGAAAAAATTAACCTTTGCCACACCGTATTTGTAACAAATATATAACTGAGAAGTATTCTCGGGCAGCATAAAATTGCTTCGAAGGCCGCTATCATAAAATAGTTTATGCAATTTGAAAGGAAAAGGGCTGAATTGAAGGAAAGGGACGACTTTCATGACAGCTTTTGCACAGGATATGATAACAAAGCCAGTGTTCTTACGGAACTCCTCACAGTTCGATTTTCAATTGGGAATTGGCATGTCGGAAATTTCCTTGAGCCAGACATCTAATTGAATGCTTGCAGAATTGAACCGCGTTCCTCAAGACCTTTCGGCAAAACTACCTGTTTCGGAAAAGGAAAACGTCCCTCTCCCCCTACCCCGAGACTCAAAATTGTTCCACTTATTGTTCTAGCAACGCAATAAAGGGTTTTGAAGCGCATTAATCATATACAAGAGAAAACAACATTTTTGTATAAATCACTTCCTTGGGTTCAACGGAGCGACACAATTATCACGGAATCTCAGTGCGAGTAAACAGGAATCTTTGTTTATCGGTGGGGAAAATCATTAAACATGGAATTTAGTTATGGTTATAATTTTACTAATGCTTCCTCTTTTTTTTATATATATATTTTTTTACACCACTAGTGGCTTGCTCAATTTTCCGACTGAAATAGTTATCATAAAATAGGAAAAAAAATATGTAATGATGTTAATGAGTTTAGTCAGTGCAATTTCATAAAAATATTTTATACATCTATTTAGACATCACATGATTTAAATGCATTTTTATTTAAACCAACCAGATTAAAAAGTAGACAAAATATTCTTAAGAACAGCGTTTCTTACTTTTGAATCGCTTCGTTTGCTAATTAATAAATAGTTTGTCAATTAATAACTAATAACAAACTTAACGATAAGTGGCGATAATAACGGTATTTAACTAAGTTGAATTTCAAGCTTTAACAGATGGCACTACGCTGGCCTCGTGGAATATATAAAAGCATTTTATTCCAGATGCCAGCAACACATTGCTTTTAAATAACGGAGTTTGTTGATAAAAATTTGAAGACTAATATCTTACATTTTGTCGAATGGCAACAGTCTTGCGTATTTCAGATAAAACTGTTTTATTTCGAGTAGTGTTGCCACTGTTGAGAATGGATTGCTACTCTATTCTCTCCTTACAAAACCCTTTTCACTAAACAAAAATATTTATTTAGTTAAGCAGTTTTATTATATGTCATGACACATACAGTCTACACAAAAAACAAAAAGAAAAAAAAAAAACCTGGAACAGTTGCTTAAATACAGATGCAGTTACAATTAACGTCACAATACTCCCAGCTTTTCATTAATAATATGCAATTAATGATCAAAATATGCAAAAAAAATTCTCAGTTCCAAATAATAATACAATTTAAAAGTTCAATCCAAAAATCTGGTAAACAACTTAATAGTTCTTCAACTTCTTGTTATGAGAGTTTTTAGTCCAAAGGGATTTAGTCCCGAAGGACTATTACTTTCGTTTGGGCGTTTTGCGTTGTTTCACAAAAAACGGCGTATCACTTTTTAATTTAGTCCTTATGTTTCTTTGTTGGTTTTTTTTTTTTTTTTCTTTTTTTTTTTTTTTGTTTT
>KK112759.1:120587-145192 GCA_000611955.2 Stegodyphus mimosarum
TAAATAAATAGCCAAATAAATGTGAAATTCGTAACAATATTCTCTAAAACTTTAACGAATTTTTCATTAACAAACTCAAAGATTTCAAAGCCAGCAATACCAACATTGTACAGAAACACATTTTTATCTCCAGCGCGTGAGAGTGTGTACCGAAATTTCTAAAGATATGCTCAATTTAAAATTAGTTTGCGATATTGCTCTTGAAATAAATTTTATGGTTTAAGAGCGAAGAACATGGTATTTAATAAATAAAGGTAACACACAAAATGTTAAATAAACGCCCCTTTGGACGTAATTAAAATCTGAAACCTTTCAGATTTTTTTTTTTATTTATTATTTTTTTCCCCGGCTGATTGTGGGTCAGAAAAAAGATAATTAGGCAAGGAAAGTTTTCCTTCTTCGTATCCTCTTCAACTGATGCAGATATCGCCAAAAGTAAAATTTTCTTAATGGATCTTACCATCTCTCAATACTTTTAGCTTCATATTTCCTACATTTGATGCATCGAGTTATAACTCTTAGAACTGTCTTTCTACTAAGCATCCAAAATATTTCTATTAGCTTGGACTTAAAAACATGTACGCCAGCGTGGGCAGAGTCGGCACCAGAGCGTATGCAACCAGTGCGACCGCACCGGACGGCCGAATTTAAGAGGGAACCAGTAGGCAAGATTTTGGATTCGCGAAGTTTGCACCAGGCGGCAAAATATCTAGCGCCGGCCCTGAACATGGGACACCTTTAAATACATAACATTAATGGTATATGCAACAAGCTTACGATTGCTTGAAAGCAACATGAGGTAAATAAAATCTTCGTAATCTTTTCTTTCACTCAGCTTGGTTTTGACTCTCGTGATATTTTCTTCATTCATAAAGACACTTACTGACATCAATTTCTAACACCTTCTACGTCAAACACTTTTTGTTGTATTAACTTCAGAAGAATCTTCTCTGTTGCATACAGTACACATACCTTCAATTCTTCAATTTCTTTTACTTGCTTCCCGTTTTGTACGTTCCCAATGAATCTAAGCATCCATTCTTAAAATTTTCGTGCACGTCGAAAAATATCCCGTTGTTCATGAATTCCCAAGATTCTTTATTCACAAATCAAGCAATCTAGCTAGAATGAAACAGAACTATACCTCAAGTCTGGGGCTTGTGTATTTTTTCAACGGAGCTAGTTTGGACTTGATTTAAAGAAGTTGTGCTTTTACTTGCTCCTCATTTTCGCTTTTCGAATAAACTACAACTGCATATGAATTCTTTGAGGCATCAGCGAAAGTGTACAGGTTGAACGCCCCAGCATCATCTAATACTGCCTATCTATGAACCTTCACCAAGGCAATAAAGATACATTGTTCATCCATTTTAAAACGTTAATATCGTCTAAGAATTCAGCATCCCAACTTAGTTTTTCCTCTAATTTCTTTTGCAAATATAACTGTAGAAGAAGGATGAAAGCGCAGTTAATTCCTGTTAGACCGAACACCTTATGACAACGGATAGCAAATTCCGTGTGGCCATTGGAAGCGCTCTTAATCCTCTATTTCAAACGTCACAATATAGAAGATCTTGTTATTTATCCCACGATAGTCCTATTACAATTAAAGGCTCAGATTCATTATAAATCCCATTCGTTTCTGTTTACTGGAATCCTCTTAAATCGAAACATGCATTTATCATGATTTAAGTTATAAGATTCTAGCTAAATTAAAGTTACTTGGAGGCTATATCTTAACTTGAACTGTGAAGTGACTAAGTTCAACGTGCATCAAGAACAATGTATACAAAAGGTAAAAAGACTCTTTTATTTCAAATCAATAATAAATTGAACAGATGGTGTGGAAACTCCGATGACTGATGGGAAATCTCCGAAGGCGCCATTAGAGGTGGCGCTGTGACAGACAGCTACGACACCATCGCTGTTCCAGACAGTTGGCAGAGAGATGAAAGGATTCTACCGAAATGGTATTGTACTGAGACTTTGAGACTTTCATCGTTGAGCAGCTAATGTTTTATTGTAAAGATAGCTGTTATTAATAATATTATAATAATGCAGTTAGTAGCATAAATCTTCAAGTGTTTTGTAAATATCGTCAATAAAGTGTTCGTGTCTAAAGGATTGAAGCTGATGATTCAAGACAACGCCGGCGATTCAGAACCAGACCTATCAGGTAAAGATTCATTTATTTATTAAATTGCGAGTTACTAATTTCCTGATGGGACAAAGCCATTTGCGATATTATAATTAGTTTAAGATATAAAGATTTATTTTATCTGGCGCCTTTAACGTGACGCCCGTTCCTAGAAAATATTTGATTTATTATTAAATAGAAGATAAGAAAGAAGCAATAAAAATGTCACTCGACGTAACTGAAATCGAAAAATTAAGAAAAAAACGAACTGTTACAAGAAGTTCTATTACGAGACTGATTAATAAAATAAACAACACTTTAAATGATGCGAATAGTACTATAACTTTAAATTGGTTAGAAGAACAGAAAGCACAGTTAATTGATAAAGAAACAAAACTTACAGTACTTGACGAAAAAATAGAAAACGAAATAACTGATTTAGGGAAATTAGAAGAAGAAGTTGAAGCTAATCAAGAATATCGGGAGAATATAATTTCAATTCAAACAAAAATAAATTGTTTCATAAGAGATTTGCTAAAAACAAAGGATAGTACTAATACTGAACAACGAGAATATTCACATCACGGAGAATTGAATCAGCGGAGATCCTCAAATGCAACTATACACGCTACACCAGAAAACAGAATTCCTGTTAAATTGCCAAAAATAAACATCGAAAAATTTGATGGCAATTCGGAAAACTGGCAAGAATTCTGGAGTCAGTTTAAATCAGCGATTCACGAAAGCGAAAGCTTAAACAAAATTCAGAAATTCACCTATCTAAAGAGTTTACTGAAAGATACGGCTCAAATTGCTATACAGGGACTGTCAATTTCGGAACAGAATTATGATACTGCCGTTACAATTTTAGAAGATAGATTTGGTAGAAAAGAACTTTTGATCCGATCCCATATAAACAAGTTTTTAAATTTATCTCCTGTGCGAAATGTTTCGAATCTCAGAGATCTGCGTCATCTGTACGACACTTGTGAAATCCAAATTCGCAGTTTAAAATCTTTGGGTATTGAACTGGAAAGTTATGGCAATTTATTATTTCCCATAATAACTAGACTAATTCCGGATTCTATAATGTTAAATTATAATAGGGATTATAAAGACGAAACCGAATCTTGGGATGTTGGTAAATTGTTAAACTATTTAAAAGAGGAGGTAGTAACGAGAGAAAAAACTTTATCGTTTCGAAAAGGGGAATCGGACGAAATTTATAATAATAAAACATTTGTTAGAGAAAAGGAACGCGATAGAGATAATTCATTTAAAGGGGGTTTTAAGAAAAATAAAACGCCAACTGCCGCCTTATTAAACACCAGTATTGATAGTCAAAAGTGTTTATTTTGTAAAGAAAATCACGAAATAGAAAAATGTTCGAAACCTGTTAACGAAAGAAAAGATATTTTAAAAAAAGAAGGCAGGTGTTGGAATTGTTTAAAGAAAAACCATATAGTAAAAGACTGTAAATTTAAAAGTAGATGCAAATTATGTTCGCGAAAACATCATACCGCTATTTGTGAAACTAGTGAGAATAAAAGTGACATTTCTAATTCAGAAACTGTAGTATCATCTATACAAAATAAGAACTTGGGTAAGGAAATATATCTGCAAACCGCAAGTGTTTTAGCTCTGGGTGAAAGTAATAAATTAGTCATTCGAGTGCTGTTTGACCTTGGATCACAGTGCTCTTTCGTAGTCAGTAGCGTTGCAAAGAAATTGAAGTTGAAATGCGTGGGAGAAGAGAATATTACGATTCATTCCTTTGGTTCTAATACATCGAAGAGTGAAAAGCGCAGACGATATAAAATTGTTTTGAGAAATCCGCAGACCAGACATAACAGCATTTCGATCGAAGTTTCAGAAGCAGAAAAAATAAGTGAGGGTTTAATTGGGATTCCCAGTCAGGAAGTAAAGCGTTTTTTTCTTGAAAATAAATTACAACTCGCGGATAGGACATATGGAAATTCACATTATTATAAATTGTCTCTCTTAATTGGGAGCGATTATTATTGGAAAATGGTTTCGGGAAAAACACGTAGACTGTCAGACTCACTTGTTGCGTCGGAAACAATGTTTGGATGGACTGTAAATGGGGTTAATAAACCACTTGAAGCAGAAGAAATACTATTATCTGAGAAATATTGGATTCAAAGAACTCAAGATGCTCATTTTCCAGAAGAAATAGAATGCTTGCAGAAAAAGAAACTAATTTCTAGTAAATCTAGGATTGCGAGTTTTAATCCATTTTTGGATGAAGATGGAATAATGAGAATAGGCGGAAGACTTCAGAACTCAAATTTGACCTTTGCAGAAGTTCATCCTATTATTTTGCCTAATTCGAATCATTTTTCGGACTTGCAGATCAAATATGCTCATGAGAAACTGGCTCATGCTGGAATTGCTGAAACCCTTGCTCAGCTTAGAGAAAAAATGTGGATTCTCAGAGGAAGACAAAGGGTGAAAAGTATTTTGCAGAACTGTTTCATTTGTCAACGTTTGAGAGCAAAGCCTTACTCTCAAAATGTGTCTCCTCTACCTCCAGACAGAATCAGAGAAGCTTTACCATTTGAAGTTTGCGGCATAGACTTTCTAGGACCACTATATACAAAAAATGAGAAAAAGGTGTATGTTGCATTGTTTACTTGTGCCGTAATACGAGCTGTGCACCTTGAACTTGTGAATGACTTATCTGCTGCAGAATTTATGCTAGCGTTAAGAAGATTTATTTCAAGACGTGGAATTTGTAAAATTATTTACTCGGACAACGCTAAAACATTCAAAAGAACAGATAAAGACATTCAAAGAATGTTTAACTTAATAAAGGATAGAGATGTCCAGGACTTTTTTAGTGAAAACAGGATCCAGTGGAAATTTATAGTCGAGAGAGCAGCTTGGTGGGGAGGTTTCTGGGAGAGGCTTGTCCGATCTATTAAGACCTGTCTCAAAAAGATCCTTTGGAGAGCTTGTTTACAGTACCAAGAACTTGAAACAACTTTAACTGAAGTGGAAGCCATCATCAACTCCCGACCGATGACTTATGTTTATAGTGAAACAAATGAGCCGAGTCCATTATGTCCAGGACATTTTCTAATTGGAAAAAGAATAACCGCTTTACCACCTGAAAAGATATTTGCAATCTCTTCTACGAAGTCAGACCTGGAAAAGAGATATAAATATAGATTGAACTTGTTGAACAATTTTTGGAAGAAATGGAAACTGCTATATTTAATGGATTTGAAATCTGCTCATAAATGTGCTACGAGCAATTTGCCCCAGCAGATCAGCAAAAACACCTTTGTATTGATCCATGATGATAACCAACCAAGACTGTTATGGAAATGTGGCTTAGTAACCGAGACACATACAGGCCGTGATGGCAGCATCCGAGCTTGCACTGTGAGATTACACAATGGGACGTTCTTAAAAAGAGCTGTACAACATCTGTATCCCTTGGAACTTGATTCTGAAGATAAAAGACAATCTTGTCTTTCTGGGCCGGAGGATGTGGAAACTCCGATGACTGATGGGAAATCTCCGAAGGCGCCATTAGAGGTGGCGCTGTGACAGACAGCTACGACACCATCGCTGTTCCAGACAGTTGGCAGAGAGATGAAAGGATTCTACCGAAATGGTATTGTACTGAGACTTTGAGACTTTCATCGTTGAGCAGCTAATGTTTTATTGTAAAGATAGCTGTTATTAATAATATTATAATAATGCAGTTAGTAGCATAAATCTTCAAGTGTTTTGTAAATATCGTCAATAAAGTGTTCGTGTCTAAAGGATTGAAGCTGATGATTCAAGACAACGCCGGCGATTCAGAACCAGACCTATCAGGTAAAGATTCATTTATTTATTAAATTGCGAGTTACTAATTTCCTGATGGGACAAAGCCATTTGCGATATTATAATTAGTTTAAGATATAAAGATTTATTTTAGATGGCATTCATGGTGCATACAGTGCCTCGTCAATACTTTTAGCCGCAACTCAAAATAGAAAAGGTAAGTTAAAACTAATCCTAAGTTGAATAAAGCAACCTAAGCTGCACAGAAATAATTTAACGCGTAGTTGGCCCTTGGCTACCAACGAAATAGACTAACCGGTAAATACTACGCACAGCCGTAAAATAGCAAGCTTAACTAGCATAGAAACAACGTGGCCCACAGGCAGATTACATTCTAAACACGCTCCCAACAGGTTCTTAACAGCTCTATTTGAAGCAACTCAGACACCAGTTTAAATAGTAGCTTTCTGCCCTATTTTGCATAATGCGCGAAACTAAAATCTTATTCTTGCAAGAAAGCGTGGGTTGAATAAGAAAGTTTATAGGAAACGTTATAGGACCTCACTCTTTTTGGGAGCGCAAAATGTAGACCCTATGTAGAAGACGAAGTATCGAGTACTTCACTATGCCTTTGAAGAATAGATACTGCAAGAGAAGATTTTAAATAACCTTTTTATTTAAACTAAATTTAACAGAAAATAAAAATGTAAAAATTACAATAAATTTGAATGGCTAACGATGGGCCCCTTAGTTATCTAAAACGCTAAATCGGCTGCACACAGAAAAGCCGAGCCTAGAATATCAGTATAACATCCGACTAGAAAGCTAATTTCAAACATGCAGCATAAACTTGGAACTAATTCCGCTACTACTCTCACGAACTCTTGAAACGCAGCTTAAATACTGCTTCTGAAACATGTTTAGATTTTGCATATTACGTCATTTAAAATTTACATTCCGGCAGGAAACTGAAATCAGGAGGAACAGCAAAGTCGTACTGAAAATAATTGGTTAGAATAAAAGAAGATCTTAACAAGGTTACTTCCAAAATAAAATTAACTGTTAATTAAAATTAAATAAAACCCTACACAGTTGCTGCTGAATGAAAAAAATTAACATCTTCTTCAGAATCTATTAAAGTCACAATAACATAAAACGAAGTTTCATTCTTCTCAGTGGTAGTTTGGAGAAATGGCTGATACTGCTTCAAGTCACAGCTCCTAAAAAAAGGACTGCAATTTAGTTCGAATACTACACAGCAGTGGCGAAATTCTTTTATATATGACTGTTCAGCATCCTTCCACCAGGGAAACCTTAGAAAACCTCAGTCATCTTGATTCACAGAAATTTGCAAGACCACTTCGCTTATACCAAATAATGCCTATCCCCTTTTCTCTGAATTTAAGTAATATTGCTTGGAGCAACTTTAAGAGATTTGGCCTTTTTCCTAAACAGCTATTTAGGGAAGAAAATGGTTTATTTTATAGGTTGCACCAAACACTCGTCTAACCGTGTCAAGGGATTTTATTTGAAAATTGGTTGATGTGGGAGGTTGTGTATTTCCCCCTATGTTTCATTACTCGTCACATATTCGACCACTCCCGTTTGTAACCAGTCAGGATTACTGCATTATAGTCTTCAAATCATTCTTCGGATCCAAGTTTTTTTGTGGTTGAGAGCAATTTCCTATCAGTAGTATCTCTCTTCACTGGTAAATTGGCCCGATCATCGACCCATTGCAAACTGATTTCATATCTACCATCATCATTTTTTTTTCTAAAGGCCCTACGAAAATGATCCAATGCAGCCATTTCCAGTTCTACACTAGACTTACTTTCACTGGGATCAGTTATGTCTAAAGCACCTAATATACACAAATTCTCTAAATTATTGATGTTGATTGGTATGTTGAGCAAATATGAAGTACTCCGAGATGAAATGCAGTTGCTTATCTCCCCCATAACAATCCAGCCGAGTAGTTTCTGTATCTCAACAAGACCAGATGACAAGCGGAAAACGTTCCAGCATAGTCAGCTTCGATTATAAGTCCTATAGATGGCGAGTCTTTTCCTCCATCAATAAGACTGATACCTTTACCCTATAATTCAAAATCCAGGATCCTTCTTGAACACTAGGAAATGACCAACAAATAACTTGCTGGTCCAGAACTTGAATTTCACAAGAATAATTCTTCTTTATATGACTTACAAATGCTTTCTAGCATTTAAATTACTTTCTAGAACTAATACCAGCAAACACAACATGCGCTAAATTTTCACTTCGTGGAACAGTCATCTACATTTGGTTCACGATAGATTCAAGAATGTACGACCGCTGTGATCTTGTGTCAGATAATGGACTTAGTTCTCTTCTCATTTGCTTCAAGGAACACAAGCATGTTTTGTTTGGTTAAACAAAGTTTCATTTTCAACAACGTGAGGAGTCTCTGAATTAATCTTCTTATCAACATTCGACAGTATAGGACATAACGTAGTCCAAAGTTTCTTTTCACAAATTATGCATCAAACCTTGCAATTTTTCCTCTCAGGTGTCCAGAATGCTCGATTCTAAAACATAAAAAACAGGCTTTGTTTTTCCTTAAAATATCCTTTTTTCTCTCAAAGGGCATTTTTTGGCCTTTAAAACAGTTTTGAGAAAAATGAGTTCTGCCACAAAATACACAAGCAGGTGCCATATCTTTAGTACCTGATTCTAGATTATAAGCCGTTGGGACAAAATTTTTGCCTTTTTTGTACTTTGGATTTTTATTTGAAATTTCATTTGATTTGAAACCAGCTTTGGATAACGGAATTCTTTATTCGCTGTCCACTTCTTAGCGAAGAAAAAGCAATAAGTGGATTATTTATCGCCATGAGAGGCATTTTTTCCCCTGGATTAGGGAAAAAAGAACTTTAACAAATTTTACGAAATTCATGATTCTACCAACGGAAATAACATAGCGGCATTCTCGTCAGTAGTTACGCCAGTCGATTCTAGAGACCTCAAATGTAACTCCAATCTATTATACAGCTGCACAGATCTTCAACTTTGCTTTCATGTTCATAGCATTTTGTATGACCAATGATGCTGTTCTTAAACATGATATTCAACAAGTAGCTGTTCGCGGCTAAACCTCGTTTTTAAGTTATCAATAGCTTCTGCATAGTTATCAGCAGATGACGGACAGCTATCTACAACCCCTCGGGCTCTACTGCCAATTGTCATGCACTAGATAAGATATTGAAATATATCTTCATAACCATTGACTCATCATCATGAATGCTACTGAACTGACTCAAAGACATGAGTCAGTCTTTCACTCCTCCATTAAATTTAACCAGTTCTGTTTTGGGAAACTTTAATTTTGTTTTTTCATATGTATTCGACGCTAAACCCCTCATAAAAATTTGAAAGTTTATCGAGACATGCTTTAATTCGAATGCGAGCTACATCTAAATTTTTACAATATTCTTCAGTGTTTTTCGTATTCAACATCAGAATCTTCAGATTTGGCGTTTATTAAGGCAGTACAAATTTCATGATGCATTTCAGCCAAATTTCTAGCAATACGCTCTAAAGAAGATTTAATTTCAATTTCCTCATGTTTTAAATGTTTCATTTAAAGACACTATTCACGAAATGTAGTGCTTCGTGAACGCTCCTCTAACAGGCGTTCTTCTTTTAGTAAAATTTTTCATGTTGATCAAATCTTAAATCAGTACAATCAATGTTAATAAATTCACTTACTTTTAGCTTAAAATGTCACGTCCGTATGCCACCATAATGTTTAGAATAGATAGACTGCTAATCTACTTTCTCTTCGCAAACCCTTAAGCAGCTTTGTTACAAGTCATGTCATATACAGTCTACCAATATATATATATATATATATATATATATATATATTTAGAACAGTTGCCTGAATACAGGTACATTTGCAATACAGCAGCAGTCTATAATTCACATCACAACCACTGCCCTCTTTCATTCAAATCGCTGAGTTTATTAATCAAAATTTCATTAAATTCGAACAAATTCCTGAAAGCATACACAATTGCATTTACACAAGGCCGGATACAGTTCTAGTTACATTTACAGTTACAGTTACATTTTTCTAGCTCAGGTCAAGATGTGAGTATTTTCCAATGATTGGCAGACGAACATTAATTATTTGTCCAAAGGAGCTTTGTCCTTGAGGGACTATTGTTTTCGTTTTGCGATTTTGCGACGAATCTCTCTGAATGTCCGTTTAACTTTTCAAATTGTTGCCACCAAATATTATCGCCCTGTATTATATTTGAAGAAGTTAAGTAATGAATAATCTGCATAAACATATGCATGTTTCTCACATTGTAATAAAACAACGTACCTACAGCCTACAAATTTTGAATGACGTAATCTTATTGCCAATATGGGCATCTGGAAGCCCAGATTTCAAATCTGGAATTTGTTTTATAATCGATTTCATATTTTGTAAAACTTTAACGAATTTTTGATTAACAAACCTCAAAGTTTTCAAAACGAGCAATGGCAACATTGTACAGGAAATGCATTTTATCTCCAGCGGGTGGGATCGTGTATCGGAAATTCTAAAGATATGCTCAATTTAAAATTATTTTGCGATATTGCTCTTGAACTGAATTTTATGTTTTAAGTGCGAAGAACATGATATTTAATAAATAAAGGTGACCCACAAAATGTTAAAAAAACGCCCCTTTGGACGTAATTTAAAATCTGAAACCTTCCAGATTTTCTTTTTTTCTCTCCTGCTTTTTTCACTTTTGCTCTTTTTACTTCCTTGTACGAAGTAAAAAAGGAAGTATTGTAATCGCGAAAAATTTCGGGTATCATATTGCAAAAAAAAATATCTATTTTGACCACTATCGAATGCAATTTAACAATATTTTTGAGTGACATTCGTACGCAGGAGCAAAATAAAGGGCTCTTTTTTTCCCCAAAAAATTATGAAACTGATTTAAAATGGATTCTGAAGAGGTTTTTTCGTGGCGTCTGTGCGTACGTACTTATGTATGTATGTTTCTCGCATAACTCAAAAACGAGTAGCGTTAGAACATTGAAATTTTGTATATAGGACTGCTATAGCATGTAGATGTGCACTTTCTATTTTGGTTGCAATCGGCCGCACCCAAAGTATATAAATTTATGTATATATATATATATATCCACTCTGTTACTCGGCTCAGTGAGCTCAGTTTTTTTATTCTTATATGTTGGTAAATTGTGCATTTTTTGCTTTAAAATGATTGAATTATGTTGTTCTTATCTCTTTAGTAAATCTGCATGCACGATTTGTAGAGTTATGAACAATTTAAAACTTGTTTAAGTAAGGCTAATCCTAATAATTTTTCTCCTGGCAGACATATTTATTTACATTGAAACTCAGGAAAATATTGGATTTGTTGCCAATCTAGAGAAACTAAGCTTCGCAACAACAAAGAGAACGCCTTCTTTTATTATTGCGAATTAAATCATGTTTACTCTATTCTGGAATATATTTGAAGAAATAAGTGTTTAAGATTTACTTCGTCATTTTTAATATAGATGTTTTGAGATTTTATGTATTTTTGCCTTGTCGCGAACTGAAAACTGAATTAATTGAATGAGAAATACTGAATCGTCTGCGAAAAACTGTTTCTTTCTTTCTTTCCTTTCTTTTTTTGTTTGTTTAATTTCTTTTACGCATCGTTTTAGATTTATTATAGTATTTGAATAGAGCATGTGGCAACTATTAGGTAATTCTCCAGATATGAATGAGATATAACGCTGTTAAGCTAGCGCCAGAGTGTCGCTGTGATAAACAAGTATAGTGAACTCTAAAGAGTGCAATTATTCTATTGTAGTTTATGCGCTATCGATGAAGTAGATTTAATTCAATCCACTAAGTTTAAATGAAATGCAAAATGCGTATGATTTAATATTCCGTACAAGGAAGTCACGTGGTGTACACATCAGATTTTTTACTTCCTTATACCAAGTAAAAAGGAAGTATTGTAATCGCGAAAAATTTCGAGTACATGTTTCAACTCAAATCTCTTTTTTGACCTCTACCGAATGCAATTTAACGATGTTTTTGAGTGACATCCGTATGTAAGGACAGAATAAAAGACTTTTTTTTCCCAAAATAAAACTGATTTAAAATGGATTCTGAAGAGATTTTTTTCGTGTCGTCTGTGCCTACTTACGAACGTATGCATGTATGTATATCGCATAACTCAAAAACGAGGAGCCTCAGAACGTTGAAATTTTGTATATAAGCCTGCTATAACAAATAGTTGTGCACCTCACATTTTGATTGCAATCGGCCGCTTCAAAAATATATAAATATATGCATATGCATATATATATATACTCACGTTTGTGAAAATTGCAACACCATGAAGGACTAGCTATGTTACACTGTGAGGCTTTCTCTATAAATCTAGTTCTAACTTCAAACCCCACGAACACTTAACAAGCGAATAATCCCTTAAGTGTGAACAGAACACGTGAGACTTAAGAAGGGTTTAAAAAACCCTTTATTACTTAGTATATTTACAAGTCAGTTCCGACTTGGAACTTTACATAAAGCCGCCACTCGGGATTGAATTTAAAATACTAATAATTTGAACTAAAATTAGGTTAACTAAAGCTCTTAAAGAATATAGCCGAAACTATCAGAATCTAACTAGTTGGCCCCTAAGTATTAATTAAATCGGCGAAGCCTAGCAAGGGCCTAAGATATGGATGAGCGTAATAATAGCCTAAGAGAGACGTAGCCAGAAGGCAAACGCGCGCTAGTCAGGGAATCAGACTTTGTTTCTCTCGAAGTCGGTGAAGTCACGACTTAAATAGTACTCTTTTTCATTTGCATTATCTGCGTTTCTGAATTTACATTCTGGCAGGAAATTGTAAGCTGAAATTAGAATAGGAAAAATACAAAACTAAAAATAACTGTTAGTAAACGTATCATAAACCTTACAACACAGAAAAATACAACAATTTGAATAACATATCTACTAAAATTACCTATCCAAGTACAAATTCCGCAGCAACATTTTCTTAAATATCAACATAAACGATTTATTAAGAATGGATTTTCAAAGTGCAAATGGTTCCGCTTTATCATTCTATGCAATATAACCATATCATAATTTAGAAAATACAAATGCAGCAACGATTTAGCAATATACTACGTTATCCCAATAAACCAATTCTTAAAGATTAAAATAAGTAATAATTTGCAGCTTAAGAGTAAGGTTTTTGTTATAACATTTCGAAGATGGAAATAGTTTTGTTTTATTACTTATCAAAGATGGAACGACATTTATCAAATTCTAACAGAATGTAATTAAAATAAGACAGCTCCCTTGCTTGAACCACGTACAGGATTTCAATTTACTCGAGGTAATTTGCTATAAAAATATTAGAAAATAAATACCGTCTATTCACGCTGGAATTCAAACTCATTTAATCATTCAGTAAAGCAATAAGCTACGTCTTTGGATCTTAAGCTGGGCAAAGTAACCTATTTATCCAGTGCCTGCAAAGTAGACGGTAACTCAAGGCTATTTTCTAAAGACTTAATAAAGATATAATTAATTCAATCTTGTAATAACTCGTTCATCCTTAACTTCCTTCAACCCAACCCGTCCTCCAATAGAATGAAGCACGGAACCAAAAAGAGTGCACACAAACCCCAAGCTTCTTCCTTCCCCGGAACATGTCCAACCACAGAGAAGGAACTGTGATGCAAGCCGTTTCGCTTCATTAATCGTGCTTAATCAAACACCGAATAACTTTACTCAACAGATTAGCGGTTTCTGCAAATAATTAAAAGCAAGTCTAGAGGAAAAATATCCCGGTGGCTCAATCGATATAATGCGTGTGCGGTTTACCGCTCAATTACTCCTCTGCAACGCAGAGTCAATATCCCTGAATTCCGTAGCCACCTGCCGGAATGAGGAACACAATATTTGCTGTATTTTTACTTCCTTGTACGAAGTAAAAAAGAAGTATTGTAATCGTGAAAATGTCGGGTATCATATTTCAACGAAAATATCCATTTTGACCGCTGTCGAAGGCAATTTACGATGTTTTTGCTTGATATCTGGAAGTAAAGAAAGAATAAAGAACTCTTTTTCCCCGCAAAAAATTATAAAACTTATTTAAAATGGATTCTGAAGAGATATTTTCGTGGCGTTTGTGCGTACGTACGTACGTTCGTATGTATGTATGTATCTCGCATAACTCAGCAAAACGAGTAGCCTGAGAACGTTCAGTTTTTTTATATAGGGCCACTATAACGTGTACATGTGCACCTCCTATTTTGGTTGCAATCGGCCGCACCAACAATACATAAATATATGTATATATATATCCACTCTGTTGCTCAGCTCAGTGAGCGCAGTTTCTTTATTCTTATATGTTGGTAAATTGTGCATTTTGTGCTTTAAAAATGATTATATTATGTTGTTCTTATCTTCCAGTTAAGGTTTTTATGCCTTTAGTAAATCTGCATGCAAGATTTGTAGAATTGTCAACAATTTAAATCTGTTTAAGTGCGGCTAAGCCTAATCATCTGTCTATATATAAGCGAAATACCACTGAATCATCACGAGATCACCGAAACTATATACCCGATTGACTTGAAATTTTGCATAGTTACTCAGTTCACGATGTAGACTCGCACTAATAACGGATTTTACCTAAATCCTGTCCAAGATGGATTTTTGTTATATCATCACAGGCGGACAGTATACATTATAACTGATATTATTATTTATTAATGCTACATTATAACAGCTTTATGGTTATCTATATATATATATCTATATAAGCGAAATATCACTGACTCATCACGAGATCTCCAAAACTATAAACCGATTGACTTGAAATTTTGCATATTTATTCCTTCCACCACGTAAACGTGCACTAAGAGCGAATTTTAAGTAAATCCTGTCCAAAATGGATTTTTGTTATACCATCACAGGCGGCACTAAGTCAAAATTCTTTTTTTGTGTATAAGTTTTAACTGATTCACTGACTGCTTCCCGACTTTAAATTTAAAAAAATTACATTCATTATCAATTCGAAATTAGACATTTCATCCATATAAGATGTCTAGGTTCACATTCAAATAATAATGCAGTGTGCCTAGCAAAGCGGGGAAGTGTTAGCTAGTTTTTCATACGGCAGCCATATTTGTTTACATTTGAAACTTAAGAGAATAGTGGATTTGTTGATCTAGAGAAACTAAGCTTCAACATCTTCTTTTATTATTGCGAATTAAATTATGCTTGATTCATTCTGGAGTTATCATTTAAGTTAGCTGGATTTTGCGTAAAAATTGTAATTTTAATTGTAAAAAAAATTTTTTTTAATTGTTTTAACTGTGCTTGGTGTTTTATTTTTTTCTATAGCTTTCAATTTTAAATGAAAATATTTTGAATTTTTATGTATTTTTGCCTTGCCGCGAAGTGCGAACTGAATTAATTAGTAGCGCATGCGCATTAAGTAAGCGGCGCTGACTGGTCTGTGAAAAACTGTTTCTTTTTATTTGTTTAATTCCTTTATACATCGCCTTAGATTTATTTGAATAGAACTTATGGAACTTTCTTCGGATGCTATAACTTCTGCTTACTCTGAGTTATAAAATGAATGAGATGTAACGCTGTTAAGTGAACCTAGCGCAGAAGTGTGGCTATGGTAAATAAATACAGTGAACTTTAAAGAGTGCATTTATTCTATTGTGGTTTATGCGCTATCGACGAAGTAGATTTAATTCAAAATTCGTTAACTGTTAATTCAATATGTTTAAATGAAATGCAGGAAAATTGCGTATAATTTAATATTGTGTACATGGAAGTCATGTGGTGTACACATCAGATTTTTTTTTATATTATTAATGTGATTTTTCCCTTTCAAGGTGTTGTTGATGGTTACTCCTAAAGTATTTGCTTTCTGTACTTCAGGCAAAAGTTCGTTTAATAATTTTAAATTAAGTGAAATTTTAACACAATTTCTTCTGATAACAAGCAATTGGGATTTTCGTGCGTTAATCGATATATACCATTTTTGCGCCAATTTCCAATGTTCGGCTTTAAGACTTATAGTTCTTTGACAGCATTAATTGACTTAGCAGAGATGTTTCGTCTGTCAATCTAGGTAATAATTGGGGTCAAGTCCGGATAATTTTCTGAGGAAACAATTTAAAGCACAAAGGAAATTACAATTTTTATACACAAAAGAAATAATTTTCATTCAGGACAAAAATTCATCAGGCTTTCGGGACGCGAGGAATCGAAAGGAAAGTTTCGGTTCTCAAATGCAGACGACATTGAAATATTTTTACTTGATTACTGGTACTTGAGTGTTGCCAAATGAAATTTTAGAACGAAAATCGTAAAATAATAAATTTGGCCTCCTGGGATTATGAAGTCAAACATCACTTTTTATTTAATATTTTTTTGAGAGCATTGTTTCTTAATCTCTTTGATAAGTGAAACCATTTTTAATGTCTACTTTTATCGTGGAAACCTTAGTTTGCTTTAATGCTATGGTTTTACTACAACATTCTATAAATGGAAACAAAATACACAACAAAAATATTTGCAACAGAATTACAATTACTTCAAATATAATATTATGTATTTGCTTCAAAAAGTATTTTCAAAATTAACCTAAAAGTTAAGTTAAAATTGACCCAAAGTTATAGTGTTTGTAAACAGGCCTTTAAAATTTTAATTTTAACGAGATAGTCATACTGCTTCTTATTATTGTTGGCCATTGTGATCCACACTTTTTGATGCCAATACTTAGCTGCAGTGGATTGGAAACAGTGTGTTCTTCTCTTCTAAGATAGCGGTATATGAATCTGTAACTAGTAACAAACTACATTTTCTGTAAATAAATTTATGTTTTCCCTACTCTTATGAAGAGTATTTTTTGTTGCCAGATAACACAGTGTGGCTCAGTCGAGTTTGTTTTAACGAAAGTAAAATGATCGTAGCGTTTTTATAACAATTATAATATTAGGCTTTAAGAACGAAAGTTGAATTCTGCCTTCTTGGGCAACACTCTTGCAGAGTTTATTTTTTTTTATCAACACATATATAAGGTATTTTCTTCTTCCTTTTCGATGCCTTCGTGGTGTAACTGGAAGCATGCTCGAGGTTCGGATTCTAGTGAAGGCACTGCATATTTTTCACGTTCCTGCACTGATATAACCCAGTGATTCTATAGATACAGCTGAGAACCTCATTCAATGTAATTGCAAATGATAAAAGTGCAAAAAACGTCACTTTTGACATGCGAGGACAGACGTCGGTTACCTTTTTCGGCTGCGAGTCAAAATCAACCAAAATATTAACATTAAGAAGACGCTTCTGGTCAGTGGTATTTTCACTTAAAACTTTTTCATTTCAAGTCTTTTTTGTTGAATAACAAGATAAATTTTATTGAGAAAATAATTACAATACTTTTTGAACTTTAAATAAAAGCAAAAATTATAATTCTAATTAATATAAAAAGAAACGCAACTGTATGAACTTTATTTTTTTTCACTTCGATAACAATGGCTCCCCTGATGCTGAACTTGTAACGTCAATTTAGCCAAGTCTGGCTTATAGTTAGTCGTTTTAAGACGAATGCAAACATCTGAACTTTTCGGTAGTTAAGATGCTCCTGTGCTTACTTAAAATAAATTTCATGTGTGAAAGTACCTGTTCCCATTTATAAATTGAACCGAATGCAGACAAATTGGGAAAGTCAGTTTTTTGGAATTATGGATTACCGATCGATGTTCCTAAATTTATCGAATTTTCCTTGAAATGTCACAATTTTAAAAATGCATGTTCATTACTTCAACTTCGTAATCGAATAAAAGTGTTGTTAATGTTTATTTTCCGCTGACTTTTTATGCATTCTTCAAGTATTCATTTCATATTTATGTTTAATATTTTATTTTTAGACATTTTACTTTATTTTCGGAACTCAAGTGGATCACTTGAAATTATGGAATGGTCACTCAGCGACCCGTGGATCATAGGTTGCCGAGGCCTGTGTTAGGATATTTATCTTTTAAACTGCAACAGAATTCTACCAACTGCATTAATTAAAATTTTTCTTGCAACGATGTATATCAGATGTCATTTAAATAAAAGTTTCGTAATCTTCTGCTGATATGGTCGAATGTCGTGCGTAGACAAAAAATGGATTTTTAATCCACAAATTCATGTCGATATTTAATCTGCTGTTCATTTGGAAATATACTGATTAAAATATTCATTCAAACACTTTCAGGTACTGAATAATTACACTGTCTCCCCTATTTCAAGCTCTTCCTCTTCTGAAAAACCTTCTGTTGTTGGGAAGGAATTAAAGTCGTTAGAAATACACAAATTGTCCAAAATTCCTTCTTCTAGAAAGCAAGAAATTTTGCGCAAGCGTTAAATACATTTACGTGTTTGCCCACAAATCAAGCTTTTAAATTTTAATGAGATGTTCACTGATCTGTGTAAAAGTGCCATTTAAATAGGCAATTTCAAGTAACCAATTTTTATCAAATAATCGATTTCGCAATTCGAAACTGTTTTCTAAAAAAAAAAAAAAAAAAAAAAAAAACCAAGCACCTCGTCTTTTGGCTCAAAAACATTAGCTAGTGGCTTTTCTCAAAGTAACCATATGATTTCACTATATAAAAGAAGAGATGTATGTACACTTCTCAGTCTTCGCAAAGTATTTTGAATAAACGATTATTTAGTAGCATTTACTATGTGGAGTTAATGTTTTTGACAATATTATCAGAGTATTTTTGTTAACTGGGAGATACTTCTTTCGCAGCAAATGCCTACCTATGCGTCATGCAGTGGTTATACGAACAGATTTCGACGATATTTTTAATAAGCTGTACAAAGCCATTAATTATGGCAATCAAGGTCTTTGCTCCATCGATATAGATATTAGTGCAGTTGTCCCATAGTACCTACGTATGTAATCATCGAAAAATGTATGTTTGTCTGTTATTCTGGTTGGACTTATTTTAATAATTTACTTCATGATCCCCTAGAGATTGTGTTTCTTACTACTAAAATCATGTAAAAGTATGTGTGATGTGACGTTATAATCATCAACAAAGTTTATCAGTGAGCAAAAAATTAAATTAAAACAGTTTGTATTTTATGACACACATCGGCAAGTGATTATTATCCCGGCTACTTGCAGCATCCTTTTATATTCAACTATATTGGGATTTCCGTGTATTTTTAAAACTGTAGGATTCTCCCGTGTTTCTAGATCTGTGGGATTGCCCATGTATGGCGATTAATAAGCCGGGGAATTACCGATTCCGAGTACTTGATTTTCCAACGCGGAAGCTGTAAAATACTAAAATTTTCCATACGGTATCATTAGACTGTAGTATTTACATCGACTATACTTCCTTGAATGTTATTAAAAAAAAAGCAGCACGTAAATTTCTTGGAATTCTTAAGTGATCGCCATGAAATCCCAAATCCTAATTTAAGAAACACTGCTGTAGAGTATTTAATTTTATTAATCCATTATATTACGATTTAGATCTTACTTGATCACTTCTACTTTTCGTTTGTTCTCATTAAGATTATCAGGACTTAGTGTTCTGTGCATACTCTTTGCAAACATGGTGAATTACTTACAAGGTTGTTATCCTCAAATTCTAAGTCCTGAACTGGAACAGGGAGCGGAAGGTACGCTATGTTCTGATGTAACTGCTGGGCTGGAGAATAACTGCACGTGAAGGGATTTGAAATCGTCTTTTATTCAATCACTATTAAATACAAAACTTCCCAACTCGGAAGAGATACAGAACGTAAAAGACCGCACTTTGGTCGAACTTAACAATCAAATAAATTTAAATAAATTAAAATATAACTTAAATTAAACTTTGCTTCGCAGAGCAATTCGCGGAAGTTGGCCTCTATCTAAAAGGGTGCGTAGCAAGGTATACTAAATACTACCGCACTTTAATTTATTTTACAATGCAATCACGTAGTAAGCACTATGGCTTATAAATTTAAACTGCTAGCTGGTCAGGCGAACGTTGAGCAGCGTGACCGTGATCTGAGGCAAAGCTCTCACACACCGAGAGGTTTCTACCTCTGGCTTAAATAGTGCATGGCTGAACTTCAAAAAATTAGCATAAGCTAAAAACGCGCGCTTCTTCTGACAGGAAGTTGAAGCAGAGAGGAGATAGAAAAGATTTAAATTAAAATAAACTTGGTTAGTTTAACTAAAACCTTACAAGATGTAAATGAGATACGTGACTGTAAGAACAGAGTTCTTGAATATTTAATCGTTGTACATCACTGAGAAATTCGTTATGCGGCGTTAGTTTTTTGCTAGCCGAGTTACTTGCGCAGTTGGTTAGAACGGTTTGTTAGGCTGTGCAACGCTTGATAAATTTGTTAGCTGTATATCTTCAGAGTCAATTCCTGTTCATTTGAAATTACAATTTTTATGTTAGCTCGGAAACCTGCAAGCAGCAGATTATTTGTAAGCACAGCAACTTGCGTGTTATTAAGATAAAAGTTTAAATAAGATGGTTTGTTGAAATCTTCTTCGGATTACAATAGCTGGGGCGATAAGTCGCTTGACAGTCCCTGTAGGGTACACGTTTAGATAATTAAGCAATAGAACCATACACTTGAATAATAAAGGTCATTTTAAGGACAGTGCGGCCATAAAAAACTTCCCGAATTATAAAACCCTAGCGGCCTAGCAGCTGAACCAATCGAAGATAAATTTCAGATATTGATATTTGAAGGTATGCGTTCGAAATGGAGATGATTCAAAACAGCAGAGCACTCACAGTTACGGTTACAGTGAAAAAATTTCGAAATTTTCGAATGACAACACCCGCTCTTTTCCCTGAGCAAATTGATCAGCGCATTTAAAAACCGTAACTGGTTTTTGAACGATACCCGTATGACAAAAACTGCCGTTATAAAATTGCAAAGAAGAGCCACTACAAAGGACCAGTGACAACGCAAGAAAGAAAGAGGGGGGAACCTTTAACGGAATTACAAGTTTTCAATGTGTACAAAATTTCATGATAGAGTCATCTCCTGTAACTTTGCAGTTTCGTTACCACCGCAATCTTCCGACCTCACTCCGATGGATTTCTGGTTCTGGGGTTATCTGAAATCTAAGGCATAATTAAATACACGAGATTCATCAGAACTGAAAGGTGCCATGGAACGTGAAGTTATTCTATTCCACGGGCGATGTTACGTTCGTCACTGTTGTCAGCAGTCTCTCGCATGCAATGCGTTATCATCTGCGAAGGTAAGCACGCTGAAAACTTGCAATTCTAATAAAACAATATTTTTTTCCCATCTCCTCTCCTATGTTGCCTGCCATTGGTCCTCTACAATGCTCTTCTTTGCAAATGTAAACGCAATTTTCGTTTATGTGTATCGTTCCAACACCATTTATGGTTTTTCAATGCGCTGATCAATTTGCGTAGAAAAAAAAAAAAAAAGAGTGTTGCTATTCGAAAATTTCGAAATATTTCGCTGTATTCAACATCTGAAATTTCATTTCGTTTGGTTGAGTAGATAGACCGCTAGAAATTCATATATCGGGGAAGTTTATTTTATGACTACCCTATACAAGACAATTTAGCATTCTTTCTTTATTATTCCATTTTCCTGAATAGATTTTAGCCCGTATTATTAAAACAGACAGATAGGCAGATAGCCTTCGCATTCTTTGCTATAATTAAATAAAACCCAAAGGGATAGAATAAGTATTAAGCTACTTGATGTAGATGAAAAATATTGATTTTTTCACGTATTCCATTATATTTTGTAACGTTCTTTAAAAAAGGCTATAATCATTAGTTAATTCAATTTAAAAGCGAGTATTACTGTTTTATTAATTTATAGATCTATATTTGATAGATTAATAATCATAGCTTTTTTAGTAAGTAATGGAAAATCTGTCTATATGTTTCTCGTACTGCGGAAAAACGGGGACATTTAGAGCCACCCAATTTTGAATACACATATTCCTTCACCTAAATGCATACACTTCAAAGTCCATATTTTTAATTTCGAATCTCTTATTTATTTATTCTACATTTTGCACTAATTTTATGAACTTTTGATTAAAAAGCAATGTGTTGCCATTCCAGAAAACATAAAATATTTGTGTTTCGAATTTAATCAGAAAACTCATTAATATAAAAGAAGTATATTGCCACTAGGCAAAGCGCAACATATTTGTCAAAATTTAATCATATTGTGAAAAAACATGGCGTCTAGAGCCAGCAGATTTTGAGCGCACATAGTCTTCCAACCGAACAAGTGTACTTCGAAAATCGAATTTTGAATTTTTTTAAATTTATTTATTTCATACATCAATGTGAGTTTAAGGAATATTTGATTAAACGCTCGGCGCTATAAAAGAAATGTGCTGCTACTCGGCAAAACGTAATACGTTTTTATTCCGAATTTAATCAAGAAACGCATCAGTTTAAGAGAAATTTGTTGCCGCTGACCTAATTAAGATATTTTTATCTTCTACGGTGTGTATGGAAGAGTGTTGTCATTCAACAAAGCGTAACATTACATTTAAGTTTTTTTTTTTTTCAAATTTATTCTGCTATTAATTAACAAACTAAGACACTTAAAAGCAATAAACTCGAAATAATTAAAATTATTATCAATTATTAGCTGTATTTGTGAAATTACATTCGCAGGATTCATTAAAATCATTATATGTATTTTCCCTTTTTTAATAACTAATTTTAAAAAGACATTAAAAATTCAGAACTTTTGCATTCTGTAAAATTACGTCATTTCGAATTCTTTATTTGAAATTCATTTTAGAAACATTCATCAACCCAAAATATACAATGACGGAATCACAGATGCTATTTTCCTGCCCTCCGGTGGAACAAGTAGCAAGAAAAATCGCACATCAAGATAAAAGGCATCTTCGTATTTATAACTCACAAATCGTTCCGAAGGACATTCAGAGTCGGCTTGTGACATGCTTGTAAATAAAGCTGTCACAACAGTTCTGACAGAAAATTGAAAAAAAAAAAAAAAAAAAAATCAAGGCTAGGCGGAACTTTTTATTGCAGAAGGGGAAGGGAGAAGTGAAATCTTCTTAGAATGGGAATTAAAATCCTCAAAGTTAATCTACCGTTTCGGCATAATCTGAAAAATAATCACTACGTAATGCAATTTTTCCTCGAAGTAAAAGAAAAAGCGGATAATTTTCATAACAGGGAAACGATTTTGCAAGACAGGTTTTTAACAGGAAATAACTATGTTTGTTCTCAGCATTACTTTGCAGCAGCTGAAAAAATGTCAGAAATCTCTAACGGAATTGTTTGTGATTAGCATTCTAAATTCAGTTAGTTTTCGAAATCTGTAACGGAATTGTTTGTGACTAGCATTCTAAATTCAGTTAATTTTAGAATACATAGTGTTCCTAGCTTCTTTTTTTTTTTTTTTTGAAGGGAACCTTTGAATCCTAACTTTAAAAATGGGAACCCTCATATAACGCATATTTAACATTCCTAGATGAAATATTTATTTGTAGGATACTAAAATCTAATAATTAATCTGTTAAGCAATTTCTAAAAAGAAATACTTATTTGTAGGTTATTAAAAGATAATAATTACATAACTCCAATTTAATGTCAAAAATGTAAATTATAAATTTTGAGAATTTGAGAATTTTAACTGATAAAACTGAAAGACATTTTTATTTACAAAAACAGAAAAAAAATTATATACTTATTACTGGTATGCAATAGTTGTTTTTGATTTACAAATGTTTATCAGTAGTTTTGCTTTTTCTTTTGTTAAAAACTTATTTAACCCTTTGTTTTTAATTTACCAAATGGGATTTCTGATGATTTCTCATTTCCGTTTATTCTTATTTTATACTATTTATTTTTACAATTTTTGTTTTAGGATTACGTCGCAACAGATTATATCTTGATGATTAATTACAATTTTAAAATTTATTAATTTTGATTTGCTGCATTTTTGAATGGTCTTTAATTAATAATTTTTATTCTAATTAATTTAGTTTTATTTGGCCCTTCTTTGGATTTATTTAACTGTTTCAAGAACTCATAATTTTCCCTAATAACTCACAAACGATTCTTCGGCTGATCCTTCAAACAGACAAAAGAATTTAACAGTTTGTTGTATTACCTATAACATGTCATTGAGCAGTTTTGTTTTTGTTAGTCCACAGGGGCAGTTTGCCCAGAAGGACTATTAATTTCGTTTTGGCAGTTTGCACTGATTCGCTACAAGCGTTGTTTCAATTTTCAAATTGTTGCCACCAAATATTATTGCCCTGTATTATATTTAAAGAAATTAAATAATGAAGAATCTTCATAAAATGTATGTATGTTTCTCGCATAGTTATAAAACAACGGTATCTAGAGCCATCAAATTTTGAATAACGTAATCCTCCTGCGAATATGGGGCCCACATTTGAAATATTTGGAATTTGTTTTATTATCGAATTCATATTTTGTAAAACTTTTACGAATTTTCGATTAACAAACTCAAGGATTTCAAAGAAAACAATGGCAACGTTATACACACACACACACACACACACACAAAAAAGAAAAAAAAAAAAAAAAAAAAAAAAACTCCCC
>KK112759.1:157064-178633 GCA_000611955.2 Stegodyphus mimosarum
CAATACTCATTTGCACTAGTTATTTTTAATTCAATATTTGTTCCGAAATAATTCTGTGACTTTTTTTTAAAAAATTCCTTTATGTTGTAATTCAATAACTGTATTAAGTTTAAACACTCACATGTAATGTCGAGTTTTTCTTAATTAATTAATTATTTAATTAAAATTTTAATTAACAGGCTAAGACATCTGCTTGCTCATCAGCTACTTGATATCTAAGTTGTTCTTTTTATACTTTGTATCCTTTTACTTGTTTCTATACTAGAAAAGCACTAGTTAGTACTAATTAACACCAGTGCCCGCATTGTGGGTTACGTACTCAATTCAGCTTATTAGTCATTTATCTCCGCATTATATGTGTTTGCGTAGTAGCATTATTGTATTTTATAATTGTTATTTGATTTTGGTATTTATTTACTTACTGTTATTGCCCAAATATCATGTATTCTGTAGACTATATGCATAACTGGTGGGATGTATCTCGCATGTATTAGCTTAATTAAAAATTTACATTTTCTTAATTGCAACAGCTTGTTCATCAGCTACTTGATTACCTAAGTTTTTCAATTCAGATTTTGTAGTCTTATTTGTTTCTGTACTAGTCAGCACTAAGCACCAGAACCACCATTTTGGGCCTAAATGTGCTTGTGTTATGGCATTATGTTTTTTATCATGTCTCAGTTCTTTATTTGTTTAACAGCCTGCTAATTACCTTGTTTACTAATTTTTTTTTGATTTTGTATTTAATTACTTACTGTTTCTGCCCAAATATTGCACAATCTGTGGACTATATTTATAACTGCTGGGCTTATCTTGTTTGTATAAACTTCAGTTAATAACTGCAATGTATAGTACCTTAAATAAGTGATCTTCTCCCTGAACACCAATTCCTTTAGCGACTTTCTCTAGTATCTTTGTCAAAACAGTGCAGCACCACTCTCCTAGTGCTGTAACATAGAATATCTGTTCATAATACCTCTCACAATTTGCTTTTATGGGTCCCAGAGGGAGTTCACCTGCACGTCCGACTACACATTCAGTGGTCTCAGCTCCCGCTAGCCCTGCTAGATTGTCTAGTAAGCAATTAACAAGAGAAGCAACAACAATTAATTCAAAGAAGTCCAGAAGTAGCTAGAAGAAACGAATTCTCACGTGGTAGTCACGTCACGCATTACAAAGGTGCACACCATTATAGAGAAATTCGCTGAGCATATTCACAAAACCAGGAACAAAAAGCTGAACATAGCAGACAGTTCAATTTTAGAGAATTACTTAGCAGATATTAGGCTTCTACTTCTAGAGCAAGAAGCCACTATTGCAAAACAGGAAGGTATCATCGAAGAATACTGCAGAACATTAATCTACAAAGAGGATCAGGGATCTGTGCCCATCTTACCCACCAGCAAAGTATCACAGTACTCTGACAAGGTTGCAGAGAATAAAAATCCTTCATTTGTGAAAGTTCAGGCAGAAGAGGCACCTTTCACACTAGTGCAATGTAGGAAATGTAATACCAAGCAATCCTTCAAAAGGAACTTTCAGATCACGTTCTGCTTTTTAAAGTGACGAACGGAGAAAGAGCTCCTGAGCTAATTTGCATGCAATTAGCAACAAGTCTACATCCAGAGACGTTGGGAATTATTGTGGACCAAATTCGGCTCACACGCTCTAAGGAACCTTTAGTCAGGTGCCGAGAGCGTAGACATCTCCAGCGCCTTAAGCAAGCCTTCGAGGAAAATCAGTCTCTGAGGAATTCACTTATTATTCGTTAGCTTTCACAGACACGAAAGATGATTATAATCTTCCAACGTTACTGCAGACCTTCAAGCGGAAAGTATCAAGTCAGCTTTTGAGGCTGTAAGTCCAACATCAGCAACAGAAAAGCTATTTCCTTGCATAGCAATTCCTAGACAGAATAAGACTAACAACTGGCTTGTGAAATTACACCTGAGACCCAGGACATACTTCTTGAAGAAAGAATATTCTTCGGATTCAACTCCTGCCCTCTCAGACCATATTATAGAGTCATCTGCTGTCAAAATTGCCAAGAGTTTGGCCACTTCAGAAACAACTGCACCAATGCTCAAGTTTGTGAGCGTTGTGGAGGCAGTTACTCGTCGGAGGAATGTACCGTGGAAGAACACTGCCACAACTGCGAAAAAGCCAACCTGACTGCACACAAAGCCAGCTCGGGGACCTGCTACGCATACAAAGCGGAGATCAGACAAATCACCATAACGAAAAAATAAATTTTCCCCATCAGTGCCCTAACCTACTCTTCTATCAGTGTAACCTACAGCGCTCAAGAGCAGCTATGGCCAATATGACGCAAAGCATGCTGGAACAACGAGCAGATTTTGTGCTCTTGCAAGAGCCTTACACTGGTTATGACAACATCCCTGGCATTCCATCGTTTTGCCGGACTTACTGTTCACAAAATTCACTGGCGACCATTATTTACAATGGTCCTCTCACTCCTCTTCTCCACAGTCGCACTGAACATACTGTGACAGTACTAATGGAGACTCACAATACTAAAATTACGCTAATCTGCATTTACTTTCCTCCCAGTGAAAATATTGATGAACTCCTAAGTGAGATGGACCAAAGATGCCTCTTCACATCCACCTTCAAGATTGTGGTAGGGGATTTTAATGCAACTAGCCCTTGTGGGGTGTGGATCAAGAGGACCAGCGTGCGATAGTGGTACAAGAATTTATGGCACCTACCTTCTGGACAACTCTTGCCCAAGGTTGGCCAGACCATCCTCACACTAACCGCTATATTGAAGACTGGACTGCTACTGATACCACGACCCTCAAAGACCACAGACTCATTCGATTCAGTTTGAGCACCTCACTTGAGTACTTCATTAAATGCAGATATACGACAGCATATGGAGGGTATTCAAAACTAATCAAGGAACTTAGACCTCAAATTCCTCATCTTGTAAGTATGCTTCATGCCCACAGCAAGTTCCAGTACAGAAGTAGTACAGCAAGTTCCAGTACAGAAGTAGTACAGCAAGTTCCAGTACAGAAGTAGTACAGCATGCACTAGAAACCATCTTTCAGGATGAGCTTACCGAAGATTACTCCGAGAGACAGAGAGAATTCAGGTCTCAATTTGAGGTGAAAAACTGGAGCAAAAGATTCGGCACCAAATGCTCCCTGACTGAAGCAGAGCTAACAAGAATCATTAATGCCCTGGTTCCAAAGAAAGCTCCAGGCCCAGATGAAGTGGACAACATCATTATAAAGGACCTCCACAAAAAATTCCCTGAGCTCATCAAAGCACTGGTGCAAACCTGCTGGAAGCTTAAACACTTCCCGAAAGGCAGTAAAACGGCAGAAGTGGCCTTGTTCTGAAAAATGGAAAAAACCCGAATGTCCCAACTTCCTATCATCTAGTTTACCTTCTTCTGGCACTCGGTAAAGTTTTCAAGAGAGTGATTCTGACTAGACTTAATTATTATCTAGCCACACAAAAAATCATACACCAA
Source organism: Stegodyphus mimosarum (assembly GCA_000611955.2). Classification (NCBI taxonomy): domain Eukaryota; kingdom Metazoa; phylum Arthropoda; class Arachnida; order Araneae; family Eresidae; genus Stegodyphus; species Stegodyphus mimosarum. The sequence continues at coordinate 160,567 of KK112759.1, forward strand.
CATCAATATGGCTTTAGGCCAGGCAAATCAACTGAGCATGCTCTTCATGATCTTATAACAACTTTAGGCAACAACCGAAGACTGGACATGCACAGCATAATAATATCACTTGATATAAAGGGTGCTTTTGACAGGCTGTGGTGGCCAGATGTGATCCACAGTTTGGTGTCTATAGGATGCCCTGGTACATTAACTGACATCGTGCGCAGCTACCTTGATTTCCTACTTGTAGCTGCAGGCAGAAATGATGTAATTAACAAAGCACAAGCATGTCTTAATATTTTTGGTGAATGGTCCACGGAGCACAAACTAACAATTTCAGGTGATAAAACACAGGCAATGGTGATTGGACGCAAAAGCGTCTAAAGAAAAATCCCAGCCTCAGACTTCAAGGCTTACGAATAAAAATAGTCCAGCAACTGAAATACCTCGGGCTGACTATAAATAATAGGTTGTCTTGGATGCCACATGTCAAAGACCTGAAACAGATGGTGAGCACTCTCACAAAAGCAATGAAGCACACCACCTCACTCAAATGGAGAGTGCCTACAAAACTTCTTAAACTGTGGTATAAGACAGTAACAGAGAAGGTGGTTCTATATGGCTCATCTGTATGGGGCACAAACTAACGGAACAAATAAAGTGCAGTCTCCTATCTATGCAGCGACAGCAGCTCTTAATTATATGTAGAGCTTATAGAACCACATCGACTACAGCACTACAGGTCACAGCCGGAATACCACCGATAGACTTGACAGTTGAAAGACAGGTGACTGTAACACACGTCATTCAGATGAACACTTCGTCTAGGCTATGGGTTAAAATTTAAATACATACAGACTACGAAAAACACAATGCAAATAACTGGTATCAACCGCCGAACTTTGACCTAGAAAGACTGATCCCTCAAATACACTGCACGAAGAGTATGATATGGCCATGTACACGGACGGCTCGGAAACGGAACTGGGTACGAGAAACAGCTACTGTGTAATGATAAAGAGTGATATAACTCATAGCTGGAAAAAATGTCTGGGAGCACAAAATTCTGTGTTCCAGGTGGAATTAACTGCTCTGCAAGCAGCCATTCGCTATGCTTTCCAACATTCTAAATGTAGCACCATCATATATAATGATTCAGCTTTCAAGTCTCCCTGCAATAGCAAGAACTCACAGCAGAAATCCTTCAGTTCAAAATATACAGAGAACGTTGCTGAAGAGACATGGGTCCTAGGCCTATCCTTGTTCTGAGTGCCCACCAACACAGGAATCCAGGACAATGAACATGCTGATATGTTAGGAAAAGAGGTAGCTAATAATATGTCAAATAGGGGAGCAGACTATGACATTTTCTGTTTCCTTCCTGAAAAGAAAGACGCGGACACAACTAATATCTAAATGGCAAGCGTGCTGGGATATGGCAAACATGGGAAGAAGGCTGTATCGGCACTTCACAAAAGTCAGCGTAGAAAATTTTACATGATCTGATAAATAATTTTTTGATTATCATTACAACTTTTCTTAAATTTAGTTTGAACTATGGCTAACAAAATGCCTCATTTTACGAACAGTTTGGTCCAAAAATTATCTAAGCAAAAAATGCCTGAGATGCTGAAAAGCATCTCAGGTTACAAACACTCCAGTTGGCAATGCAAGATTTTCAGAGGTATTATGAGGTAACCTATGCCACATGATTAATGCTCTGAGACTAGAAGTATTATTTTAATATTTTCTGTTTCTTAATCCTTGTCAACAAAGCCTGGCACCAAGTGACTCACAGGGCCCCAAATTTGGCCTGGAGGAAATTATATATAGCTGGATTATATCTCCATGCAAAATGATGAGCTAGGAAGTTAAAAGACTTGAAGATATTACAGGATCATGATAATGAGCTCAACAAGAAAGAATTCCAGATGTAGCAACAAAATGCAACCGTGGAAGAAATGTCTTCGCACTTAGACATGAAATTTGTGCAAAATGGAATAAGATGCAAAGTTTTCACATAATGATATTACCCTGATAATGCAATAATGTATTTTCAATGACAATGCCATGTCTCAATTTAGAAGCATTTTAAAATGTACGCAACAACAGATCACATTGGGTATGTTTTGAGTGGCACTTGGAGACAAAAGAAAAAAGATATTCCCTAAAGAAAGTTATTTGAAACTTTCTTCCTATTTCATCTTTTTTATTTAAAAATTTGAGTTAATATACCATATTTCCTTGCATAATCCCCCTTTTTTTCACTAACTTTACAGTCAGAAAATCGAGACGGGAAAATTAGGCAAATAATTTAATTTTCGAAGACTGCAGTTACTGTCAGAATGTAACAAATGAAAAGCAGTCACAGATAAACTACAGGTAACTATCATATTATTTCTTTACAAGAAAACTACATTCCAATAAAAATACATAGTGACATTAACATTACAATATCTTATATCTTTATTTCTACTTCTCTGTAACTTGAATCTCATCCATTCTTATTGATGTTTTGCTATATCTTAGATTTCAATCATCCATGACTACTTAGACAGGGTGAATGTGTAGCTGATTTAGCTTGTGTTTCAGCTGTGATAAGTCAGTTCTTGTGTTAAGTTGGCATAAAGTTCAACAGTTAAAAAGGAAAGGTTCGGCATGAACTTTGCAAATAGTTTGTGAAGGTTCATCTTTATTTGTAAGATAAAAACAATCACTATGTGGATAAACCCACTTTGAAATTTAGGGGAGTTTGTTCTCTGAAAATACTGATGGAGAAAATCTACAAACACAGATTTTAATGATAATTAGTTTTCCAGCAATGAACTTGTGCACAGTGCACTATTATATGGTTTAAATTATTGAACATCTGTGGTCTAAAAATAAATTAATCCATTTTATATCAATTCCTGATTTGGTTTATAAACATCACGGTCCATGAATGGCTTTCAGGAACGAATTAAATTCATGAACCAAGGTTTCATTGAATTAATTTTTAAGAATTTCATAACATTTCTAATGAAAGCAATATTAGATACATTCTCACAAATTTATCTAAAATCTACCTCTTCTTTGGTTTTCGGAATGGGACTATCCAGAACCTTCCCTTTGATGATTCTAGGGCTGGAATTTTCTACCAATTCTTGGGGAGCAGACTGTTCCACAGTTCCGTTGGCTCCATGAGAGATCTTTCCATTTTGTTTTGCATCCTGTTAAGAAACAACAGTATGAATACATGGTTAAGAAACAACAGTACGAATACATGGTTACAGAATGCTCAGCAGGTCACAAAATATTACAGTTTAAGTAACTGAAAAGTTTGTCAATGAACCAGATATTATTTTCCTACATTACAAAACAAAATAAATAAATAACTCATATAAAACATTCATCAATATTAACATAATTACATATAATTAAGATACAATAACATGACAAACAAATATTAATTTAGAAGTCATACAACAAAAATCAGCGTTATATTTTCAAATTTTCACAGGACTAGTTTCGATGGTTTTACCGAACCATCATCCTCAGCTGCAAAAGCGCAAATGAATGAGATAAAATAACAAAGCCTGGACAGGAAACAAGCTACTGGCACCATCTTTTGATGAAACCAAAACTAAAACATAATTTCTTTAAAGGCTGAAGGCAAAGATGGATTGGAATTAGGGTCGTTAACTAGAACAGAAAGATTTTTTTGAATATGAAATACCTCTAGAAAATCCAGTTCACCACAGGAAGATGTTTTTTGAATAATTTTGGCAACAGAAAAATGGAAAGTGTGATTTTCAGACTAACAATGTTGGGCAACAGAAGACTTTTGTGTTTCCTTTTTTCTAACATATGCCTCATTTTCCTTAACATGAAATTTTAAGGCTCTCTTAGTTTGGCCAATGTAAATTAAATCACACTGGCAAGAAATCCTGTAAATAGCCCAGGTATTCATATCCAGAATGGGCTCCTTGAGCATGGAACTCGGAATTTTATTGATGGGAGAATAAACAACCCGAAAGTTAAATTTCTGTAAAATACGTGCAACTTTATAGCTAATTGATGGGAAGAAGGGAATGACAACAGAATTTTTATAATCTCCTAAAACAAGAGTCTGCTTTTTGGTGTGTTGAGATGAGAATTTTTTAACTGCTTGACTAATAACGTAGGGTGAAAAGCCCCTGTCATGGTTTCTTATCTTATCTAATCATTATATCTTATCTCATTCATTTGCAATTTTGCAGCTGAGGATGATGGTTCGGTAAAACCATCGAAACTAGTCCTGTGAAAATTTGAAAATATAACACTGATTTTTGTTGTTTGACTTCTAAATTAACATATCTTAAGTTTAGGTTACACTGTTGGAATACAGGCACACAAGGATTATCTGCTGAGAGCAGAAACACATTCAGGGAGGGTTTATTAATGGTTTATGTATTCCTATCATGTTTAAGGAAAACCGAAATCAGGACTCACGCAAGTAGCCATTCATTTGGATTCAACTGCCAGTATTCCAGCATTTTGACCAAATGCCAATTAATGGGGCAGATCATAACCAAGTAAGTTTAATGAGAAGTATATGTACATACAGTACAAAGTCAGAAATCTGAACATTGAATATCTGGACCACCTGTCTGCTCAAAAGTTAATAACAATAGTAATAATATAACATCCTTACAAAATGTAGAGATGGAAAATATAATACTCAAAAAAGGGAAACAGGTGTTTGTAAATGTGATTCTTCTCCCAACTAACTGAGATTCCTGTGTGCCACTTCTAACAGCTGCTGGCCAAGGGCAATACACTGACATGATCACACACTCAGAACTTAAGCTGAAGGGTCAGCATTTTTTCTACCTGATCTAAAGAATAAGTGAAGCCCCATACTGCCATATCTAAATGTCATCTAATAGGGTTCTCACATTTAATGGTGTGCAATGCCAGAAGAAATTTTTATGAGAAACAAGCCTGTCTGTCACCTACCTCTGGAGGGTTCCTAGCCTAAACATGTTTCACTGAAAGCTGTATCTTGCCTAGCTACATGAGACTTTATATTGAATTGAAAATGTTTTGTAGAAGTGATTTTTACATATGTCAACCAATCAAATATACCAAAAATAAAAATTCTGGGAAATGTTTTGATGTCCTGTTGAGGGTAGCCTGTACATGCGATACCAGTTTTACTAGATTTAAACCAATAATCTAAAATTTGGGAAATTTCCAGAACCTAGAATCGTCGAAGTCCCGACCATTCTGGATCTCAAATTTTTTACTGTATGTATAACATGTAATGGAAAAGCTAGCACCTCTGTAATACCATAAGCAACTGAGGTATTGCTGAACCTTGTTAACTGTTAAGCTACCATTTCAATTTTGACAATTATTACTTGGGGTGTAATCTGAGGATCTCCTATCCCACTTTCTCTACCACCAACTCCTCGAAAGGACTTCAGGTTTGCAGCATGTTTTGAATACCCTCAGTATAGTGTTGCATGGGCATTATATGCGTACAAGCATCTATGCCTTCTTTAGGATTTGACCTTGGGCCTATTGGTAAAGTAGCTGGTACCACAAACCACCATATGGGCTGGGCAGCACTGAGCACAGCAGCTTAGAGAAATAATACAGAGAACTGATTGTCCTTAAAAATTTGAGCAATTGAGGCATCAAAAAGTCAAAATGTTTAAATGTTCTTTTTAATGCAGTAGGTGTATCAAGAAAATCTTTGGAAGTCCTGTCCATCAGCATTCCATCATGGAGTTTGTGAATTGCCAAAAATGATCATTTGTGACAAAAATAGAGGGGACAAGTTGGACCCAATTCACATTTCGAAAGAAAGTGAAATTGTTTAAACATTATATTGTTAAAGTGAAACTAATATTAGTGACAAACAGCCAGTCTGAATCTCTAAATATGAATAAGAATGTTTAAGTATTCAGTTTTAGTTTATGAACTGTAAATCCAACATAAAAAACTACTTTTATTCAAGTTTTGGTACTGATTAATATTTCTTATAAATTTACAACAGACATTAAAAATAATCCAAATTTAAATAAATATCTACATAATTTTTGAGATTAGGAAAGCAGAGGGGTGATTATCTTCTAGCAACAATGAAAGGGAGGAAAAGGTTGAGAACCCCCAGTATATATATATACAAACATATTTTCCATTAAAATTAGCATTGTGGCTGGGCCAGATTTTAGACAAGATTCTACCAAGTTCGTAGGTAGACGAGCACAGGTTCCTCAAAAGCAAAGAAGGCAAAGCCACAGTTGTATTTTCACTCAAAAGGAGTAAAGTGAATAAGAAGGTAGCATCATCTCTCGGCAGAAATAGTAATGAAAATCGAAAAATTAATTAATATAATTTTAAAAGTTTTAAGAACTACTGAATTGGAATTAAAGTCATTAACTAAACAAGATATTAAATGGTAAAATGTGAAACTAACAAGTCTTCGAAAGCTAATTATAGTTGGTAATTTAATCACAATTTTGACTCTAGGTATGCAAAAATTACCCCAAATCCATTGATAAATTGGATTTTCTTACAGCTTTTCACATTCAGAAAGATTTATTTTCTTCAGTTAATGATTTAAATTGCAATCCAGTCCTTCCTAATGCTTTTATAATTCTACCATTTTTTAAATTTCCATTAAGATTTCTGCAGAGAGATTGTGCTACCTTCTCATTCATTTTACTTCTTTTGGGTGAAAATACATCCATGACTTTGCCTTTGTTGCAGAGTTTTTTGCTTCTGATGAAGAGGGACATCTGCTTGTTTGCCCTTGAAATAGATAGAATCTCACCCAAAATCTACCCCTAAACACAATGTTGTTGCTTTGCCTAATTTTATGCTTTATTATACTGCAATGTTTTTCACCTGTCTAGCTCCTTTATTATTTGAAAGTACAGAAAAGATGATGGGAGCCCTCTAAAATATCTCTTTTTGCTATTTTTATCAGCGAATGTTAGCGACTTTGGTGGGCAGCCATAGCCGGTGGTAGGCTTTTTGCGCCGGATCTGGCATGGACCCTATTGGCAGCAACTTATTATTTTTTTTTCTCTCTCAAATAGTTTTCTGGAAGTTCTATTTTAAGAGGAAGGCAGAAAGAACCCACAAGCCGTAGGGCCTATGCCACCGCTTTTGTTTCTCATTACAGCTACTGAAGACAAAAAACTAAGATAACAGAATTTTAAAAACCGAGCTATTCTAAGTTCCCCGATAGGAAAAAAAAAAAAAAAAGGGGGAAGTGTAAATAAACATCCATGTTCAAAGAATCAGAAGTCGAAAATCAGAGCCAAATAGCCTCCACAATTTTCCCCCCTCCTTTTAATGAACAATACTCGAACGAGTATCAGCGCATTACAACAAAGCTTCTCTTTCCCAACGTCGCTGTCAAAAATCTGTAAATATCATCTTACCTAACAGGAAATTACGGAGGAAAATGTGAGATCTCCCATTGTGTCGCAAGGGCTCGTTAGACACGCCATCTCGCGTCCCCACCAGGCACTTCTTTCGCTTGCGAGCACTCCGCATGTGTATGCGAAGTGTGCGTGGTGCAGATCGCGGCCTTCACCTCTTTTTCCACCGTCTTGGCTTCGCTCCATGTCGGCAAACCAAACAGTGAGCGAGGGGTCACGGACTTCGCGCCCACGAAATGTCATCAGGTGTTTTTCCCATATTCCAAATGCCGCTCCCGTCTACGATACTATTCAACTAAAAAATTGGTGGTTAAAATGTTAACCCTTCCGAGAGGACTTACCATTAAATAACAGAGTAATTCGAAAATATGCAGCAAAAAATTAAAGGCAGGTACAGTGGAACAGCTAGCGGGACGGCATCTTTTAAATGAAACGTGGTACATAAAATTCAGTCATTCTTGAATTTATTTTAAAATACAGTCTCAAAAACATTCCATTTATTGTACTGTGTTCCTATTTCATCACAACTGCTGTTAAGTATTACTTTTTCTGAGAGATTTCACTTCCTTGTACGAAGTATTGTAATCCGGAAATACTATTTTGACCGTTCCCGAACCCATCTGGACAGGTGTCCCCCCCTTCTCGTTACGTCTATGCGTATGGATGTATCTCGCATAATTCAAAAACGATTAACCACAGAACGTTGAAATTTAGTATAAATGTTATATTTTATGTAATTTGTATATGGGACTGTTATAACATATACTGTTTTTTACAATCGGCAGCACCAAATGTATATATATAATTGCAAATTTTGAAATTATATATCCCGATCAATTTTTGCCTTGCGGAAGTCAAGCTTCTTATCATTTTTTTTCATGACGAGTAGAAAACATTTCCTTCCAACTATAAGTATAGGAATCGGGAGACTGTACTCAAAGCTAAATTTCGCTATTTGTCCAAAAGTGACTTAAAAAAAAAAAAAAAAAAAAAAACCATTGCTATAACATGAACATTTTTCGTCATTTAAAAAGTTTCTGTAATTGGAAGTGTATGACTAGGATCAGCGACTGCGAAAGTAAAAGCCGGGTAAGGTGGTGGGTATCTCTCTCTCTATATATATAAAGAAGAAAGTCTTTGTTTGTCCTCTAAATATCCTGTCACTACTAACGTCACCAAACTTTCTACAATTCTTTTCTTGGTTCTGGAAAACGTCGACGTCCACTTTTTTCTAAACAAAATTAGCCAAAATCAGAAATATTAATTAAAAACTCGGAAAAACAAAAATTTTCGCCCTCATTTTTCTGAGTGGCAACAGTCTCGCAAGCTGGAGATGAAAATCTACTTTATTTCGAAAGTTGTTGCCACTGCTCGCTTTCTAATCCTAGAGTCTGTTAATAAAAGATTTTGAAGTTTTACGATGAAATAAAAAAACTACTGCCAAACCATTAAATACATTATTCCCGATTCCAAAAATTCATAGGAAGCTATTTCGACTATTCCCATCTCTGCTAGTATAGTATATATATGCAGATGTAAGCTATAAAATATGACAGACAATTACTAACTTACTGACAACAGACCTTGTTTGTTGAATTAAATGCAACGTCCTTCAAAGACTCTTACTGCGCTATTTGGGTGATGAATTTCCTGCAGAATCCGCAATTCTGTAAGCTCTTGCCATAGTCGTTGTTTAGGAATGAAACTAAGCATTCCGAGCTTATTCACACGGCCTGCTGAAGAATGTAGTCACTTTTTCTATGATTGCCTCCGTGAGTAATCCACGTCTCTTCGCTGAGCGGTATTTTCTATTAATTAAGAACGGTTTATATAAATTCGTGGGGCGCTTACAGCACCCCTAGTGTTCTACTAGTCACAGAACGTATAAATTTTGCTCTGGCTGCAGTCCGCTAGGCTATATTATTAAAATACGTGCACATCTGTCTGTCTGTTTGTAACATCACCTCCTCCGGAACGATGGAGAGTTGAGTTTCGAGAAAGGTATCCCCAGATTCCATTCGCGGGATGCCATTTCGACAATTCTCATCTTCGTAGGACTTTAATCAGACGAGCTATTAATTGATAGTTCTGAAAACACTAATTTTCGCACTCATTTTTCTAAGTGGCAACAGTAGCGCGCTGGCGAAGAAAACGTTTTATTTTGAAGTGTTGCCACTGTTCACTTTCAACAGTTCAAAGCTGTTCATACAGTTTGTTAATCAACAATTTAAAATTTTACAAAACATCGTATAAAATTAGCAATGCCAAATATTAAACATATTATTATTATATACGGTCATATTCTGAAGTTGAAGAAAGCAAGCAAATGCATATGAAGTCACTGAACATCGAAATTTTTCGGTTAATGTCAGCATTTTAAATAAATAGCTACTGTTAGTAACTTTCTTGTTTCAGGCTAGGGTAATTGGCATGGTATGTTATTGCCACGTTAATTCTTTTATTGATATTGGAAAAAAGTTGTTATATTACATTAAATTTAAATCACGACGTCATACGTATTAACCCGAAGTGTCAAACGTTTTTATTTAATGGTTTGATCCCCCCCTTAAAAAATTACGAATTGGTTGTTGCTTGGAAAGAATGAAGTGATTTTATTCATAATGAAATCGCCGAAGCCCGCTACTATGGTATTAAGATTATCGTTAAAATTTATATACATAGTAGATACAACCAATAATCGGATTACAGTACGGAAGGAGACAGTAGGATTACAGTACGGAAGGAGACAGTATTTGTTATGACGTCAGTTCCTTTGAGCATTCCACGGGGGGGGGAACTCACCACATACACGACAGCAGCTTTGCATCCATTGATACTTTTCAATTCTTCCTCAGTTACTTTAACACAAAAATTTCTAGCAACACTGGGTTGGCATACAGTTGAGAATAGTTACAATAATTAGACAAAATTCTAACAGTTTTTGTGACGTAGCAAATTCTGCTTGGCTAGCAATGTAATTCTGCTTTTATCATTTATGATCGCACAGCCCTTGCATAAATGCTCCATAAGAGGTTTTTCCCAATGCTTAACCCATTACCGAAAGGCTTAGAGGAAACAAAACTAATAAATTTCTATCGGGATTCAACGAAAGTTTCTGCAAATATCATCTGCGCAAACAGTTCACGTTGGCGTGTTTAATCATACTTTCTCAAACAATTTTTGGCATCTGAAAAAAAGAGACTTGCTTTAGAACACTGATGTGAAATTTGTAAAAAAAATATCGTTATCATTAAACACAAGGTGTCTGTAATAGAACTATCCACGCTACCAGTATAGAAGGATCACTTACTTCCAGTTCTGTTGCAAAATGTCAGCTACAGAATGTCACCAAATCATATGTACAGCTTTAGATACTAATGTTGTATGACACTGTGAAGGGCTGGTACCAAAAGATCAAAAACAAGAAGCACAGCGCTCTGGCCGGCCTACTGATGTTGATGAGGCCCGCTGCGAGAACTTGTGGAAGAAGATCAATACGCAACCATTCGACAGCTTGCTAAGGAGTTAGACGTCCGTTAGTCGCGCTACTGCACTGCATAAACTTGACGTACAAGAAGTTCAATCGCTGGATGCCGCAAAAGTTCACTCAAGCAGATAAGGTCAGACATGTTCGTGGCAGCATTAATCTGCTCGAATATCAACGCAAGAACAAAATTCTGGACCAGATCCTCACTTGTGATAAACATGATACTTCAACAACACAGGCTGAAAATGGAGTTGGTTTGCGCCCGGTGAGCCAGTCGGCAGCGTCGCAAAGCGCATTTTGACTATCAAAAAGATCATGCTTTTTATCTCGTCGGATTGCCGCGGTATTATCTGCAAAGAATAGCTGGGAAAAGGTAAAACCTTCGACAGTAAGGTGTACAGTGAGATGCTAGGCCGTGTTGACGCTGCTATAAAGGAAAAACGTCGAACTGAGTTGTGCCGCAAAAAGGTAATTTTCCATGAAGATAATGCAAGACGTGTCTGCATTCACAGGTTGGACTCTGTACAGACTGGAATGGGATCTTTTGCCACACCCACCATATAGCCCCGACATCGCTCTTTCGGACTTCTACTTTTTTTCACACCTGCAACTACACTTTGCTGGTGCTATCTTCCATTCTGCGCAGGACGACCGAAAAGAGGTTGATCTTTTTTTGAACTCGCGATCACCAAGTTTATGGCCGTAGGCTTTGAAAAACTACTAAAATGTTCGCAGAAAATCATAGATTTGGGTGGTGATTACTACCCGCACTGAAGATACTGCTTTTATTCCCCCTAACTTTATTAAGAATGTTTTTTGGCAGAAAACTTTCGTTACAACCTGCTATTTTGTACTACAGCAGATTGCAGAGCTATGCATAGATATTTTTTCACTTGGGGCAAAGAGATCAGACCATTATGAAATAAAATTAATAAAATTCGCACACTATCCTATTCGCACACTATCCTATATTTAAACCAAAATACTCTAACTCCTATAGCATTTTTATTCGTTCCTTTATGTATTCAGTAAAACGATTCATAGTTTTTAATGAAAAATAAACTTGTTTGTCAGCAACAAGTAACACTTAGTAAAATCACGTAAACGGCTGCTGGCAGTAATTTTGAAACATTTTTCTACAATTTAATTTGTCTTCTACTTAATGAAACAAAGTCATCAATGATATTGTTTTTCAAAACCTACTTAATTCATATTCTGTAGAGAGAATAGCTATTTGAAAAGTGTTTCTTCATTAATAGAAAATCTTATATTTTTTTATTAAGTTTTTTTGAAGTTTTCCTTATTACTAGCAACAGCAATTGGCAATGTTAAAATACTCTTCACACACCTTCGAAATTCCGATTCGATTGAACTAAATTATTTTCGTGAAACATCTTTGAGAGCTTTAAACATGAAGGATATTTAATGACCAGAAATAACATGGTTTTTAAAAATAGATACGCATGACAAAATTTTTGCAACATCGTTTAAATATTTAAGTGATAACTTATAAACAGTTACGGTTAAATTACCCAAATGTATATGTTTCACATTTTCCTTTGAAATTTCTTCGTGAAAGCCTCCCTCCTCATAAAGTGATAGATCCAGCGTACTCGTACAGTAATTAAAGTAACCACTCTAATACTTGGTAGCTATCTTTCAAATCGTACCAACCTCATACAACCGCAAGTATGGTAATATGGTGGCCTCTTACGAGTGAATGATTTACGAGCGTCTAATGGAGTTCTTTTTGTTGTGACCGTCGGAAATGTTTAACAAGAGAAACACTGCCAATTATTTTCAACTAACTGACATATCCTGCATGGATGAGTTTGCTTTTTACTCCTCTCGCATTCGAGCGAAAATATTAGAATACATGCGATCTGATAAATTTTATATAGTTACTAGGCGCTTGACCTCTAAAATAGTTATTTATAAGAAAGAAAAATATACATTTTTAATGGAGTCCAGCTAGTGCAAGTTCATATATATATTTGATGCCTTTTTTAGACACATCATTAATTAAATCCATCAGATTTGAAAGTAACGCTCGCTGAGCTAGCAGGCCACCGTTCTGCTCTTGCACTCACTCCAAATTTATTTATTTATTATTTTTTTGTCTTTTTAGCTTTATTATTAAGCATAATTTTCTTCGCATTTACACCACATACAGTTCAACAGCAAAATTACAGAAATTTTAAAAGCAGCATAGTAACGCATGTTTAGAACTCCAGATGCAGTGTTACGTTTTCGCATATATATATATATATATTAACTTTTTATATGTTAACTTTATTTATTAAATATCACGTTCTTCACACTTAAAACCATAAAATTCAGTTCAACAGCAAAATCGCAAAATGATTTTAAAATGAGTCTATCTTTAGAATTTCCGATACACAGTTCCGCGCGCTGGAGATAAAAAAGGTTTCCCTCCGCCCTTCCCGTACAGTGTTGCCATTGCTCGCTTTTAAAACGTTTGAGTTTGTTCATCAAAAATTCGTTAAAGTTTTAGAAAATATGAAATAGATAATAAAGCAAATTCCAAACTTGGGCTTCCAAATACGCATCCTGGGTGGAAACGTACGTCATTCAAAATTGGATGGCTCTAGGTAGCGTTGTTTTATCACATTTGGAGAAATATACATACATTTACGCAGATTCATTATTTAATTTCTTTAAATATAACCCAGGACGATAACATTTAGTGGCAACAAGTTGAAAAGTGATACATACGTTTATACTGAATCAACGCAAAATCGCTAAACGAAAACAATAGTCCTTCAAGGACAAAACCCCTTTGGACCTTAAAAAAAAAAAAAAGAAAAATTATATAATGATTGTAATGAGTCCAGCTGGTGTAATATTTCTAATTAAGACCTCTCATGATTTTAATACATGTTTATTGACGTAAATCAGGTTAAAAAATAGAAAAACTTACTCTTAAGAACTGTGTTTATTACTCGGTTTACATATTTACTTACTTTTATATTACTCAGTAACCTTCCACATTAAATCTGAATGTACCTCGGGCCTTAATAGCAACACGATGGCGCGTGGAAGATAAAAAGTATTTTATTTCTGACCCCGGCAACACATTGCTCTCATACAGCCGAGTTTGTTAATTAAAATTAAAAGGTAAAATACCCTACATTTTTTCGAATAGCAACAGTCTCGCACGCTGTGGTGAGATAGCTTTCCCGCAAAGTGGTGTTAGGGTTGCTAGAAAGTGCAGAAAAATGCAGGGTAGCGAGATTAGGCGAGAAATCGCCCACTTGGCGACATAATTGGCGGTATGCCATAGATGGAGCGAGAACTTCTAGAACGCATTCTTAGCGGATTTCCTCGGGAATGCTCTCGAAAGTAGGTTAAAAGACACTTTGTCTGTACGCGGATTGTAGTATCTTGAATTCAGTTGTGTAGTAGTGCCTTGAGTTCAGAGAATAGCTTGAGCTCGATCGACCGAGTCGGGAGTTGTATTAGTGCTTTGCCATGAAGCTGTCTTTACCGTTATAGCATGAAGGCTGTGTTGTTGATTGTTTCAGCGTGTTTATTGTACTTTTTTAACTGTACACGTGTTTTTGGAATTGTACCGTGTAACACTGGAGAATAAACTGTGTTTTGATTCTTCATCAAGTATTAATCAATCATTCGAGATCCATGAACCCTTAGAAGGCAACAATACATCCGTACGTACAGACGTCACGCCGAAATTAGTCAAAAGATCCAAAAAGAAAATTTCAACATTTTACGGGGAGTCGGAACTAATCAAAATGGATATTTCCGTTGAAATATGAAAACCGAAATGTTTGGAGATTCTAATACTTCCTTTAACTCGTACAAGGAAATAAAAAAACTCAACAGATTTTCATTCTGCAGAAAATTTTGTTCGAAAACTTAATTCTCTAGACGGGACACATTTTTCGTTTAATTCAGAATGCCCTATGTTTCACAATAATGTTTGTAACTGTGTTTGTTATAAACGTTTGTGTCATCAATATAATTAACGGAATTCATTTCTAAAGAAATGTACAAGGTCTCGTCGCTATAGAACTTCTTCCCAAATGTTCTATCGTTTGCAGTCAAACAAAAATTAATGACAACTTTTAAAATTCTCAAACTATTAAAAAAATTAATGACAACTTTTAAAATTCTCAAACTATTAAACTATTTTGTATGCATCTCTCTCTCTCTCTCTATATATATATATTTTCCGAAGTAAATTGCTGTATCGCGTGTCTTGCATCTCATCGAAAAATATGACCTCGTTCTCTTTTCTTTTTACCGATTTCTACAATCTCGATGGCATTTTGAAAACGTTTTCCCACAGTTCGTATAGGAATATTCTACTACAATAGAATGAAACAAATACTATATGTTTTAACGCGTAGAAGAAACCAATGCAACTAGCATCTTTCGATATTCGTCATGACTGAGAACACAGTACTGGCTGTAGTGGAACACAGGGTTGAGTGGAAATGCATGATGACGCATTTAACACAACAGAGCTTGAAGTATCAAAATTATTTTTACGCATATCAAATGATCCTTTTGCAAACAAGATATTTTTTAATTATAGCTGAACTTCCATGTACACGGATTTTAAAGCACGACACCATCTTAAGGAAGTAAGCAGAAGCGTGGAAGAGGAAGGTCTTGCGTGGAGGAGAGCTTATGCGAAAAAAGAAGAGAGGGAGTCAAAAAAGGGGGAGTATATAAGGTATATCTCCGGCTTTTTTAGCATGCCTCACTAGGCGCTATTCGAGAGGTCCGTGGCTCGAGTCCCGGCGAGGGCATTGCTCATTTTTCATCTCTCCTGCTTTCAAAAATACCTAATGTCTCTACAGTGACGCCTGAACTAAAAAAGGTGGTGGATGATGACTCCACTCACGCTTTTTAAAAGTGGGAGTACATAAGGTATTTCTTCCTTGTTAGCATACCTTCGTGGTGTAAACAGCACGCTCGCCACATATTCGAAAGGTCCGCGGTTCGAGTCCCGGGGAGGGCACTGCTCATTTTTCATCTCTCCTGCTTCCAAAATAACCTAATGTTTCTACAACTGACGTAAGATTCTTTTAATTAATATACTGTCCGACTCCTTGGAAGCAAGTTGAAAATGACGTCACATAATTTCTAATTTTGAAATATTTCGATCAACTTCTGTCTACGGCAGTCAAACACCTTCCCAAAAAATGAGTATAAAATTTTCCTTTATGTAGTATAAAGATAATCAGACCATAAAAAACGTTAGATATTGTAATTTTTATAAAATTTAAAATGTGATTTTCCTGCTTGCGCGCATGATTTCTTCGAATTGGCTGACTAGAATTTCAGAAAAATTCGATTAGTAGTACAAACAGTATATCTGTGTAAAATGATTAGTTACTGCGCTTCTTCTGACAGAAAAACTTTTATAACTTAATCAAATTTTAAAACCACAATTATAAATAAAAATTGACATTTATTAATCCAAAATAATACCCGCAGTATACATATCGCAATTTTATGATGTCGTTGAAGAAGATACTCTTGCGAATTTTGCACATATATAGATGATTTTAGCGAAATTATATGCGAAATTTTTGTATTTTTTGGGTAATGTAGCACAGAAAAATCTACAGAAAAAAGATATGACGGAAAAGTAAAAATACACGGGCAAGTCCATTTAACATAGAGTAAATGTTTATCTGAGTAATTTGGCGAGATATCGCCAAGCTGGCGTTGCTTTTGGGATACTAATTTTCGTCGCCATATTTGGTAAGAAATTTCCAAAAGTTGACAATTGGTCCCTGTATCACCGTAGTTGGTACTGCAATTGGATATATGTGACTGATCACTAGATTAATTGTAACCGTAATTCGACCCTCATATATTGCCTTTCAGTAATTTCGAGAAGCAGAAAGTACTAGAAATATTTCGGCGGCCGAGTGCAATTTATCTAAGGCCGGAGAGAGTATTTGCCTACGGAACTTCGTCTTTTAGACGCGCTTTGCGTTGCATTGTATTGACGTTCTTAGTAGTTTGAAATGTCACTACTAATTGTGCTCCGTGAAACTATTAAGAACTGTGCCAGTATTTTTCTGGAAAGTTCTAGAACTTTGGAGTGTTCCTTTTAATAAAATAAATTTTATTAACCTATCATCGGACTTGTGTGGATTCAATTTATTATGAACCCGCGCGCACGCAATAGTATCCTTATTTTTTCACGATCATAAACCTGTTGATTAGACACACAACTGTAATACATACTAGTTTTTCTTTTCAAACACTTTTTTTTTTCGGTGTCCGCCGAAAATGTCGCGAACGACAACGTCGCGGAGAAAACAACGCAAGGCGAAAATGTCATCAAATCTTCGTTGTACGACGTAACTAATGTCGTACAAAACATCGCCATCGAAAATAAAGTGATTAAAAAACTTCGCAGTTTAAAAAAACCGTCTTAAAAAATATCATCGTAAAAAATAAAGCACCTACAAATCATCGCATGATGATAACATCGCAAACATGCGTTTTTTAGGCTTTAAAAGTTGTAAATGCGTATTCATATTATGATTAATGAAATCAAGAAGGAATGAGCAATATTTTTACTTTTACATTTCATGTTTTTGTATTAATTTATAAATATTTGCTGGAAAAATAAGATGCAAGTCCAAAAACTGAAAAGGAGTAAAAAATAATGCTAGATATAGCAGTGAATAAAACATTAAATTTATATAGTTAACTAATAAAGGTCATTAACTAATTATTGGTAATTTTTCACGCAAAATGTAGTCTAAAAGGATTAGAAAAAGGAAGGTGAGTAACTTTATGTGGTTACCTCTATTAAAATTGCTACATTAATTATAAAATTTGTTCAACTGTTTTATAAGTTTCATTAGCCTCCTGCTGATTTTCAATTTCTGAATGCTTTAAGTTTCCTTCTTAAATTTTCAGAAAAAAATTATTAATTATATCAAAAATATAAAAACAAAGATATTCCTCATTCCTTCTTGCACTTACAAATCTTTATGCAAATATGCATTTACAACTTTTAAAGCCCGGAAAATACATGTCTGCGATGTTATCGTCATGCGATGATTTGTAGGTGCTTTATTTTTATCAGGATATTTTCGACGACTCTTTTCAAACTGCGAAGTTTTTGAATAACTTTATTTTCGCCGATGTTGTCTTACACTGCGAT
>KK112759.1:178666-197075 GCA_000611955.2 Stegodyphus mimosarum
GATGTTTTGTACGACAACGTTTTCGCCTTGCGTTGTTTTCTCTGCGACGTTTTCGCTTGTAACTCTTTTTTTAGGCATTTTAAAGGCACCTAACCCCTTTATCCAGCGTTTTTCAAACTGTGGTCCATCTTGATCGGAAAAATGTCCTGTTATTTGTAAATGAAATAAGCTAGATTTTTACATCATTTCTTGCCGATGACATGGCATATATTCCTCAAAACTGAATGCACTTTAAAAAATACACGAACTAAATCTCTGCCCACAAGGTTAATTGATTGACTGTTCTCTATACACATGAGAAATTAAGAGAGAACAGACAGGAGACTTCGTTTGCAGGTTAGTTGTGAAAAACAGAGAATTTTTCAGCATTTCTAACCTTAGAATTTTGTTTAGGAAATTATACCGTCATTGGAAAATAATTATGATTGATATATGTTCGAACCCGGAAACTCTGAAGTCATTTTTAATGTTGTAAATAGAATAAATTTTCAAGGATTCTGGATCCTTTCCATTACGATATTTAAAGTAAACTGCCAATGTAGTAAACTGTACTCTCGAATGACGGCGGACTTAACATGAAATTCCAAGCAGACGTATGGTTCATTTCTAGACCTCATTACCAGTGAAAACGGAGTGTAGTGAACTGTACAACTGTCCTCTAAAAAATAAGTTTCTTTCTACATATCTGTGTAAGAATGGGTTTTTATCACTAACTCAAGCGTACCAGCATATATCCAAACATGGAACAGCTGCGAAGAATGGGCAGGTCATTAATGTGAATACCGGCTAAGTCATTAATGTGAATACCGTGATATGTCCCAGTTCGGGGCTTTATCAATTCGAGCTTTCTGGAAGTGGCAACGAAAATCGTGCAATTTGAGGTTTTTTCCAACTTCTGCAGGACTTCAGGATGAGAATATCAAAAACCGTGTCATTTCAGATTTTCTATTTTTAACTTTTCGCCATAGTTGATGGGAAGACATTATAGGAGGTGGACATTTAAAGGTAAAATTCACGTATTTTAAGTTACTACGGAATAAACTGAGCAAAACAAGGAAAGCTGAAAAAATGGAGACTTCTTAAGGTGCATAAAGAATAATTATTTTAACCAGCAAAGAAGACCTATTCTTTGTTTTAATACTATATAGCGGATTTTCTAACCTTTTTGTCCCTAAGAGCACATTCTAGAATATCTGCTGGACGGCAAGCACCATTTACTTTTTCAAGGTGAATTTATAGTTGGATTAGAGTTTATAATACTTGCACATAAAAAGAGGGGTGGGGGTATTGGTCGCATTTTACTTTGTGCTGGTATCTGTGTTGGAAGCAATTTCTATTTCATTAAAAATGAGAAAACTTTCACATCGAATTTTATGAAAACTAAAACATTTTTATTGTGATCGCACAGCGGCGGGCACACACTAAACGATCGGCAGGCGCCATGTTGCCCGCGGGCATAGGGTTGGGAACCCCTGATATATAGCAACTCAGTTTGGCAAATGGTTGTAAAAAATTTCTATACATGGCTTAACATTCACCTCTACGATAAAAAATCACATACTGAATTGTAAGTAATTTTTTTTAACAAAATCTTGTTTTATGCATTAGATGTAATCACCATTCCATTAATGGTTTATCTAAACAGTGCCTAAACTAAGTTTAGAAGCTGATGCGTCATAGTAACATTATTTTGTACACAGTGCACAATCATGTGACCTTGTACACGCTTTCCAATTTTACACTGACCCTAATGAAATGGAAAACGTTCTTACCTATCCTATCTAGAGAAGGTGAAACTTCTCTTGATAGGATAGGTAGGATCTTAATAGATAGGATCGTGCTTTCACCTTCTCTCACGACTTTTTAAAAGGCCTCAATTGAGAAAGCCTGAAATGGGACATAACCATGAGTACCGCATTTACTTAATGTTTTTTTTTTTTTTTGTAATAAGATAAAGATTATCCACAAATTCTAATAGCTTTGAATTAACCAAAAGGACTAAAACTTTTTTGCTATTAACTTAATTGATCAATACCAATATAAAATTAAATGAATTTTAAGGACGAACAGTTGGTCCCCTGCAGAAAAAAAAGAGAAAATATCGCCAAGGGTCTTCCTCGAATGCTGTATGGGGTGGGCGGTGATGCGCAAACGACATACGAGTGCCAGATTTGTCATCACAGATGCCACCACCTACAACACAAAAGCAGACGCCAGCTAGCCGTCAGAAAGGGAGGAGAACTTCTTCCGCTTTTCCCACGCACCACAAACACGTGATCCATCCAACATTTCTCGCTAGTCACCTTCCTAGCAGGATAACAAGACACTAATCGCACATCTTCCTACTTCGGGTAACTTCATTTAAACGATTTTACATCGTTTCTATATTTTTTTGTTAAACTCTTCATTTTTGTCGACTAGCCCGTTTCCTCGACAGTAAGACCAGATTTCATATATTAATTTCGACTTCAAAACGCGATGTCTTCATATTTTTTCCACACACAACAATCGATGTTTGTTCATTTACAACAATAAAAACATGTCACATAAAATTCGAATTTTAGTTTGAAAAAGACCTTGTTTGATTCATTTTGCTGCTCGGTGCTGTCTCTGCGAATCCTTAATTCTGCTGTCCGTTAACCTCTCTGAATTCTACTGCTTACAACCTCTTCTTATTCTAAAAATTTTGTCACACCTAAACTCTGCCTTTCGGTGTTACCTTTATTATCGATTTCACTTTAGTTACAGGCCCAACGAGTGGCCGAATAGTTAAGATTGCTGATTACTAGGAATTTAAACCCAAACGAACGGGCTGGCTGCACGGTTATTTTTCTTCATGTGGTAACGTGAATATGACAGTTTTCCTCAGAAAGCCCTCCAACGAAGGCAAGGCTTCAAATTTTTTATGTCCCGCACACCTAAAAATTTTTTAATACGTTCTCGCATCCTTTAAAGCGCAATTTTGGAAGAGCTGCTAGAGAACCGAATCGGATTCTTTCAGCTTTCAATGATTCAACAACATGGCCTGCAAAATCTACACCACCACGCCGGTTGCTGATGTTCAAGTAGTTTAGATGACTTCAGATTTGCGTTTGAAAAGACACCATCACAACGGGGTTTTTGCACATCACCACCCGTTCCAATGCAAGTGAAACCATACTTCACACAATCATGATTCCATTTTTTTCTCTTTGATATCATGAACATCAATAATAATTTAAGAAATACAGCCTAAAAATACGGAACAAGCTGAATAGACGAAACATTACAATAGGGAGAATCACAACAGAATTTACTCAAAATTAACTAGCATAGTATATTACGTAGCGAAATGTGACTGACGTTAACAATATGCGTGGCAAATCTATTATTGACGCATGCGCAGGAAATGTGTTTTGTAAGCCCCCCCCAATCGTGTAATTTTTCAGCAATTATTTAATTTATCTTAAACAAAAAAATCAAAATTTTAATCTCGTACCCCCTAGAATGCTTAATGGTTAACTTTGCACAAGCGCTAGATTTGCCATTAAGCAATACAAGCATGTGCTTAAAAGGTATCAAGGAAAGGGGGCCCTCCCTGCTCTGGCTGCTTTATTCCTGCTCTGGCGATTATAAGGTATTTTATTTTCTCCCTCATTTCTGCATGCCTTCTTGTGTAACTGGAAACACACTCCACGCGTATTCGGGAGGTCCGGGGTTCGAATTCTAGCGACGGCACTGCACATTTTTCACGTTCCTGTGTTCCTAATAAATCTACACGGCTATTCTGAGGGTTTCTTCTGCATTATTAGTTCACCTCCGAGTTCTTTTTTTAACATTTACGTAAAATGAATTTCGCAATTACTGAAACATCTAAAACCAACAACCACAATCTATAACCACCATCGGTATGTATGCAATATTGCTAATATATTGTACATTTTAGTAACATTATGCAATATTGCTAAAATATATGATTATGCATACTTACAAACTAACTTATATTTCTTTATCATGGAAATAATATGTATTTACAAGATTTGAAATTGTTATATTTTAAGATTTCTTATAACTATAATTTTCTTGCTTGCATGCATGATTTCGCCGAAATAATCGGCCGTAATTTAGGGGAGGGGGAATAATTTTATTATTTTTAATGCAAGTCATTTTTACCTGGACCTTATTTGTCTATTTTGTCCGGAAAAAAACAGCTAAATATAGTGATTAGTTTATGCATGACGCTGCACGTGGTACATATAAAAATATTATGTGGATGATAAATAAGGTATTTTATTTAGAAATTTGGAACATAAATAAAACTGGCAAAAAATTATCAAAGACATCGAAATAGGTATACATAATTTCACGCTCATAAAACACTTATGACGATATTGAGCTTTTGAGGATATATTGACATTTTAAAGGTACCTGTTACCTTAAGATATTTATCATTCTTTATACATTAACACATACACAACACAAACATTTTGTTAAAATCTATATTTGTGCAATCTAGTAACTTTCAGTTTTGTTAAGCAAATTATTAAACAAAATTGTTGTTCCACGTTATCCAAAGATAATCAAAAACATGTGATTTTGTATGGAATTGGCCACTAACAACTATTAAATTTCCAGCAATGAATGGTCTGCGCAAGTGTCCCTGCTTTTCAATTTGTACGCAAGTGCCACTAAACCGGGAATGTATCAAAAGGTTAACTGGGGCTCGACAGCCGAATATGTACCGGCAATTCATCGGCATAATCAAGATCTCATCGATTACAAAAAATGAATTAAAATACGATATATACATGTAAAATATAAAATATATAACCTGTCATTCAAATAATAAATTAATAATAGCCTTTTAACAACTCCCGTCTTTCATTCTAAAAATAACAGAGCAATAATTTTTCTAACTAAACTCCCTGCAGTTCTGATGCGCACTTATCGATAATTCTGAACCCAACATCCGGACATTAATCTATCATGTGATCTGAAGTGGAATTCGATATAAAAAGGATAATTACCTCGCAATTCTTCTGCAACTTTTCGCTGTGTCACCTTGCACGCAGAGTTTACTTTTCTAATTTTCGTCTACTGTCCAAGAAATGTAAACTGTATAAAATTGAGGGGTGCACAGCGCACATATAGTGATGATGGGCGTCATCAAGGAATAAAATTATGTGTGGAAAATACCGTTATGTCTCTCTTAAAGTGTCATCTTTCTGACTACGCAGTAAAGTCTCTTCAAGTTACGATGCAGAGAACCATTGTCAATCCGTTTACAACTTACTTTCACCAAGTCATATTACAATAATGGCCATCGTACTACCACAATGGCGCAGCCGGACTCGAACTTGTGAAAGGTCATCCCTGCTTCATTGAACATTGGTTTAGGAAATTAAATTGCTTCTTCAAAAGTGCCAGATTGTCTAGCAATAGCGAGAAAGAAAAGGAAAAAAGAAAAATATAGTTTTACCCTGGCTTTAGCGATTAAACTTGCAATCTTCCTCTGCTTTATAACTAGTGATAATTTAACTTGGACGTAAAATCATCCATAAGTGAGTCAAGGTTCTTTTGAATGGTATATCATTTAGCTCCGTTTTCATATACGGAAGTTTAAGACATCGACCGTTGTGTTCATATTTAACGCAGTTCACCTATTTAATCGGCTAACTTATATGATGTTCTTTTCAGAGGTACAAAAATGAGAATTATGCAATAGATTTTAAATTCTGCACTCAAATTTAGAGCAACAGATATTTAATTCTATTGATTTGCGAAAGAAATCTCTTTGTTACCAAATTTAAATAATAGTTATCATCATATTTGATAGCGGCGAGCAAATCGATGAGATCTTTCGGGAGGTATTTCTTTGACTTAAAACTTCGACAAGCCGAATAATACGCTATTCGGTGCACAGTACTTTACCCTAACTTTAGGAAAAGCAAGTCAGTAATTAAAAAGTCTCAAGATTACCATCGGCTACACCCAGCATCCACTGAACGTTTCACATTAGCGTCGGTCATATTCGGCAACCATTAAATTACGATTGTTTCACAATGGCTTCCCAATGGCTGGCGCTGGAGAATTGGCCTAATTACGTCCAAATTGGGGGCCCACCAGCGGCCGAGCGGTAAAGACGCTGAACACTGGTAGTTCGGTCCGAGGTTCGAATCCCGCAAACGGGCTGGCTGCATGGGCGTTTTCGTGGTTTTCCCCATGTGTAACGTGTATACGAGCCAGTTTCCCTTAGAAAGTCCTCCACGAAGGCATCCCTCCCCTTAGGCAGATAGCCCTCGTGTGCTTTGCCATAATTGAATAACCCTAACCCCCCTAACGTCCAAATTGCTTCACAATGGCTGGCGCTGGAGCCGTTACCACCGAAACAACAAAGCTTCCCTTCTGCTAAAGAGTGAAGTCACTAGAAGGGTTAACGTCATTAACTAACGGATTCACACTGGAGACGCAGTGCGAAGCAACATCCGGCATCAACTAGCCGCTTCACAACGGTTACAGCCACTTATATGCGGCATTCATTAATTGTTTCACACTGGCTAGCGCCAATTATAGCCGGCTAATTGCTTATGGCTAGATGGTCTGGAATCAACTAGCTGCTTTACATTGGCTAACGCCTGTTATATACGGCATCCACTAAACGAGTCGCATTAGTTAGCCAAGATTAACAGTAACATGTAAATAGTGAGAAAAAAGTCGCGCATATCACACTTTAAAGAAATTGCGGAAATTTCGAAATAGATAAAAATGGCAAACTGTTTTAACAGGTGACATTCCAATTAACGCTAGAAGCAATATAATACTTGCAATTTCACTCGTAGTTTATGCTTTTTAGCTATCAAAAAACCACGAGTTCAAAGTCCAAAATGGAGATTACTTTTCCTCCAGCAGAAGGAATTTTGATGATTCGCCATTACTTCGCAAAGCATTCTTCCAGAAGTTTTTAGAGAAACTCTCCCGAATGTTCGCAAACTTAACAGCACATTCACTTTCTGCTCGGCAGCCTGATTTTACATTTGAATTCCACACAGAAAATATGTATAAATTTTTTTTCAACGTCATTCTGTCTGCGCATGCTTTAATAAATATTTAGTGCATAAGTTTTGAAATTTATTTCAAAAACTTTTATTTTATTAAAATAAATTCGATCCCGTCGGCTGGTTTCAGGTCGTGAATTTGGCCACGCGCAATTCGAGTTTGAAACATTGGATTAAAACACACAAACTTGATACAAGGCACGAAATATTAACGGACGTGAAAGACAAAGAGCAAAGTTGCAATTTTTAAAAGCAATGCAGATACTACAGCTGGAGCAATTTGTCTTCACAGCTGGGCATAGCCAAGTATAATGAAGTGGAACAGAATTATTCCAACGCCGAAGCGTTTACGTTAAATAGGAAAACGTTCACGAAAATGTCAATTTTCCTTTTTATATCTACTCATAGTAAGTTCACATTTTCATACTCAACGGACAAATTATCCTTCGGAGCAGCGTTTCTGAATCTCTGCTTTTCCTAGATTGCCAAAAGAGACAAAAAATAAACTACAGAATGAAAATATCAGAGCTTGGAAATTGCACACGGCAATCGTCTAGCACTTTTTATATTAATTCCGGCATTTCATAGAATTTATTACCACATATCCTAACTAGTTTCAGCAACTTAAGAAAAAATTTAAAGCACTACGCCCGTGATGCATCTTATCGCCATGCATGCAAACATGGAACGGCTATGCAAGAATCACTAACAGCCTTCAATTATTAAAAATGAATATGAATTTTCTCTAACTTAATTACTTCATATCAATATAAAATTAATCTTATTAATTGTATTTTGAAAATATCAGCACCGTATTCTCTCCCTTTTTTTTAATTAATTTTATCGTCTGCAAATCGAGAGGGGAAAATTATACGAGTCATTTAATTTCCGAAGAATGCAGATACAGAACGAACATAACACCCGAAAAGTAATCTTGGACAAACTACACATAACTATCACAATATTATTTCTTTAAAAGAAACCTACACCTTAATAAGAATACACAGTTATACAGGGTGGTTATAAAAGAATTCCCTGATATATGAAATCCCTATCGGCCCATTCGCTCAACCAATCGAAATGAAATTTCAGATATTGTTATTTGAAGGTATGCGTTCGTGATCATGATGATTTAAATCATAAGGCTCTCATGGTTACGGTTACAGTAAAAAAAATTCGGAGCTGTGAGGTCCGGGGACCACGGTGGCCATAAAAACTCAGTTACAGAAGATGACTATCTTGAAAAGTTGAAAACTTCCCTCTCCTCTCCTCTCTTGCGTTGCAATTGGTTCTTTACAGTGCTTTTCTTTGCAAATGTTTTATGCCGGCAATTTTCATCATATCGTTCGAACGCCATCGAAACAACGTTGATTTTGATGTTGGTGTTTCATATTCTTGGTAACTTCAGAATAATCGATAACAGATATTTATGTAAGATGTCAGGTGTTGAATTCAAAATTATGGAGAAATATTTAGTTGTCACTGCACTGGCAGATATAACTTCTCTGCACTTTTGGGCCATTATATGTACCACTTCTTCGTACGACATAATGTTTTTCTCCTAACCGGTATCCCATAATTCTTTAGATGTTCCTTCAAGTATGGATCAAATTCGGCCAACAGTTCCACATCAACTAAAAAGTTTCCGTTATGACATGATCCCAAAACTTCTCAAACTCGTCAATGTAAGACTCTGACTTGTTAACTTTCTTACGACGGAGACAGCGCGTTGTAAAACTTCCATTTAACACTGTTTTAATTAAGTAATCTCTGCATTTAGCATATTGCTTTAATTCTTTTTGGAAACCGTAGCCCGGAGAGCAATCACAGAATTTTTGAGATTTATAGGTCGTTCGTGCCATTCTACGTATTATTTCAGTTTTAATCTCATCACTGAATCCTTTACCTGTGCTTTGGATAATCAACAACAAGGCTCACAGTAAATACTACCATTTGTTTCAGAATAGATTATCCATTGTCGAATTGAAACTTCATCATTCTGAAGTTCTCTTTTGAAGATTGCTGAACTCAAAAGACATGCTTGATCTTTTAAACACGTCTTTAATTCTGAAAATCAGAATCTGCATTTTGGGGTAGCCATTTTGCGCAACAAACATCATCACTATACTTTGCAGGGTCTTGATGAGATTTAAAAAGACTGAGATTATAATGACCATAGTATTCGTAGATTCTCCTTTCCTTCTCGCAAAGCCGAAAGAACGTTCGTCTCCTTTGAAGTACTGTACTGGATACATTATCTTCCAATTCTTCAAACGGTGGTTGCGAAACACTCTTGGGTGGAAAAGGAATGATTTTTTTTAGTTCTCTCTAAGATTCCCTCTTTTGTTTTTCTGCTTTGCCCACTGTATTCCCATCCGCCTAATCCCAACATGGGGGGGGGGGGGGATTAAGTTTAAGGGGACAAGGGACGTTCACATTTCCAAATTTTTTCAAGAGGTCGAAATTTAATTTTTTATTCCCCAAAATAAAGAATAATGTAAGTGACGTATACGTAAATAAGTTTCTAAATTGCGGTGCATTTTAAATAGTTTATAAAGAATTTTCGCTGTAGGCTTGGACATTTAAATGCTTTTAAACGGCATTAAAATTTTTCGCATATAGCGCCAAAGAATTCATTTTATTTTTACTTCCTTGTACGAAGTAAAGGAAATATAGTAATCGCAAAAGATTTCGGGTATCATATTTTAACAAAAATATACGTTTTGAGAGCTATCGAATGCAATTTAACGATGTTTTTGAGTGATATCTGTATGTAAGGGACTCTGTCCCAAAACATATTTCAAAAAAGATTTAAAATGGATTCAGAAGAGATTTTTCCATGACATCTGTACTTACGTACTCATGCATCTCGCATACCTCAAAACGTTGAAATTTTGTATTAGAACTGCTATAATATGTAGTTGTGTAACTCCCTTTTTGGTTGCAATGCCCGCACCAAAAGTATAAATACATCCACTATGTTACTGGGCTCCATGAGTTTTTTTTTTCTATTCTTATACGAGTATGTTGGTAAATTACGTATCTTTTGCTTTAAAAATGATTGAATTACGTTGTTCTTAAATTTCCCTTATGGTGTTTATGCCATATGAAGGCGAAACATAGTGCTTATATTAATTCATATTTTAATTATTTTCAAACTTTAAAGAAAAATTTCGAAAAAAGAGTAACATTAAAGTCTTTACTGCTCATAATGCAATGTTAATCGTACTCTTGAGGCCAGTTATCAAATTTCATTACTCATCGCTAAATCTGGGAAAATTCATACTATAGGAAAAAATTTAATCAAATCATCAATATCAACAGTTCTTAACACGTTTCTAGAAAAAGATGACAAGGTCGTTAAAGCTATCCTACTACTGTTAGTAGAAAAATACACTGGTGTGCAAAAATTAAGGACGAGACGGTTTTTTCAATATAACTTTGTACAAAAGCTTTCCAAATCAACACATTTAATACCGTAAGATCCCCAATACGTAAGGACATGCATGAGTAATGTAAGCAACACTTACTAAAAGAGAAATCAGAGGGATAAAGAGAAGCTTTATTGAAAAAGTAGCATGGAGCGCAATGCGACTGAAGGCCGAAACATTCCTGTGATGGGTGTCCAGCAAGAAACATCCGGTCTTTAATAGGGGATATGATCTCTCCTGACTGCTAGGTAGGTTTCACATCATTTGTGCATGCTGAATATGTGGTTGTTAATGAGCTGTTGAGACACTGCTGCTCGTTCCTCTTGTAGCACCAATCGCAGTTTCGGAATCATTACTGGCGATAAGTTACGTGCTGCCACGGGTCTCTCTAGTAAGTTCCGTACATGCTTGATGGGATTTAGATTCAGAGACCTTGCCAACCAATCCATGTGTTCAATATCTTCACTCTCCAACAGCTCTTCGACAGTAACTGTGCGATGAGGTGACCTTGCCAACAATCCATGTGTTCAATATCTTCACTCTCCAACAGCTCTTCGACAGTAACTGTGCGATGAGGTGGAGCGTTGTCGTCCATGAAGAGGAACTGAGGACCCATAGCCCTTGTGAAAAGACGCATGTAAGGAAGAAGAACCTCGTTACAATAGCAGTCTCAGGTGACGAACCTCCTTCGGAGATATGAAGGTCGATCGGGCTACCAAGCATTATGTCTGCTCGAACGAAAACTCCGCGACATCCAAAACAGTCCCTTTTGATGATGTTGAAAGGGTTATTGCGTGTTCCCCGCTCTGTCCAGATGTGTATGTGTCTAGAATCGCAACTCAGACTAAATCTGCTCTCATCTGTAAAGAGTACTCGTCCCCATTCATTGTCTCTCCAATTCCGGTGTTCCCGGCACCACAGAGAACGCCTTCTCCGATGGGCAGGCGTTAGAGGTACACACCGTACAGGGCGTCGTGCAAACAGACCACCACCGTGCAGTCTTCTGGCCACGGTAAAACGCGATATCGGTCGTCCAGTCGCCTGTGTCGTGTGTCTAGCGATTTCTCCCGCTGTCAGCCTCCTGTTTCTTCTGGCCTGTAAGGCAATATACCGGTCATCTGCGGGTGTGGTTCCTCGTGGACGACCACTACTAAACCCCCGGATAGCTGTTCCTGTAGTTTGAAATTGTCTCCAAAGTCGTGAAACGATGCTGTGAGCAATTCCGAACTCTGCAGCCACACTTGTCACACTGCGGCCTTCCTCCAACTTCCCAATGATTCGACCTCGGGTAAAAGCATCCAGATGTCGTCTAACAGATTGATTATTCGCCATTTCTCGCTGAGGCAGCAACTCGGTATGATTTTAACTGCTATACGGCGTGCAATCTCTTTGCCAGAAATACTGATCTTAGACCGACAACATGCTTTATACTACTCAGACACTCCCCCATTACGTCTGCCTGCATATCTGCGCATGTGCTACCATACATCACCTTACTTAATCTCCTGCTTGGTCTTTCTGTCCGCTCTGCCTCTTCGTTCAGCTGATATGCTAATTTTTCGACTTCGTCCTTAATTTTTGCACACCAGTGTAAATGAAAGGAGTGAGGATATTGAAATACAACTTGCTGAAAACAAGAAAATTTTCGGTGCAAATGGATGACGCAACTTTGAGAGACAGTGAAGCTGTACTTATACGTAAGATATATTGGTTCTGCAAATACTTAGAAAGCACCACTACTTCCAAAGATATTTATTTATAGCAAGCTAAAAAATTACTTAGATGTAAAAAATATATCAATAAAAATATAACATCTTGTGGTGCAGATGGTGCTCCTCATACGATGGGGAAGAAAAAGGGTTGCTTAAAATTGATGAAAGATGAGAATCCAGAAATGATTCTTGTGCATTGTGTTATTCATAGAGAAAACCTGGTAGCTAAAAACATTTCGCCTGTTCTAAATGAAGTACTAAAACTCAGTTATAAAGTGCATCAATGGTATTAAAGCTGGAGCCAAATGTGAACGTCTCCTCAAGTTATTTTGTGAAGAACAAAATGAGGACTACATGAGACTTATACATCTCACTGAAGTAAGATGGCTGTCGAAAGGGAACAGCTTGAAAAAATATCTGGAACTATTTGATACTCTAAGTTATTTTTTAAGCAGCAGACCTGAAATGAAATATCTGTTAACGGTTGATGGTAAGGCATTTGTAAATTATTTAACCGATATCTTTGAAATACTTAAATATATTAAATAAACAACTTCAAAGAGAAAATAAAATTCTACCTTTATTAAATTATGTCAGACATATATTTACAACAAAAATTTTGAAAAGTTTTCATTGGCTTCAAATATGTGAAGTCACTGATACCGCTATAGATGTTATTGTCGATCATCTGAAAATTTTATGGACTGATTTAAAAGAAAGATTTTCTGATTTGAAACAAATTGATTTCCCAACTTTGATGATGCAGCCAATGTTAGTGAATTTGGCTGGTATTTCAAATATGCAGTATCAAGAGGAACTCACAGAAATGCAAACTGATGAGTCAATTAAAACTATCTCATATAAAAGGAGCGATGCCATAGTTTTGTGAGAAAACCGATATCAAATATCCAGATGTAACAAAATGTGCAAGCGAACTATTGTTACCATTTCCATCTTCATATTTAGCTGAATGCGGATTTAGTGCTCTAAATAATTTGCTGCTGCTGCTGCTAAAAAAAAAAAAAAAAAAAGAGAGAGAGAGAGATAGAGAAAGAAAGAAAGCAGTTGGATATAATAAACCGGGGAGACTTGAGACTGAAGTTAACTAAATTGGAACCTCACATAAAATCTCTTTGCAGCAAGCATCAAGCGCAAGGATCCACTAAATTTAAATAATAAATAGTCACTAATACTTAAAATAATACCGAAAAAAAGCTTCAATTATTCTGTACTTGAATTTCAGTCCTGCATTATATACTTTGAAAGTTTACTTACTGTGTTTGCTTACAAAATTCCCTAGTGATTTCTTCCTAAAACCTATTATTCAAGTTTCTTTCATGAACGTTTCAATTTTTGAATGTTAAAAGTTATGTATATGCTACAGGGAGCATAGCACAAAAAAGGTTGGGAAAAACTGGCCTAAATCCTTTCCACTTATCTGGCATTTGTACGTATTAGATCTATAAGGTAGGAAAATAAAAGAAAGCAAAGAAAACAAACCATAAAAAGCAATAAAATTATAGTGTCTTTTGAACGTATTTGGATATTTCTATGATTCTAATTGAATTCTTATACATGAACATAGGCTGATAACCACAGAAAACTATGTAAACAAGAAAAACCTATCAGCTTTTAACATAGAATTGCTGCTAAGGAAACAATTTTTTCCGAAGAAATTACGCTTTTACAACAACCTGAGGTGAATAAAATTTGATAGTTAAAAATACAATAAAAATGCGGCAAAAAGAACATTATTTCTTATTATTATAATATACTTTTGAAGGGCAATAATTTCATGTACTTTGTTAGAAAAGGATTAAAGTATACATCTGCATTTTATTTATTTTCTTTTCTTACAGTCCGATCTCAAATAATCAATTAAATAATTGGCCTGTATAGCCTGAAGTAGACACTATAGACCACTGCACTTTTGAATTGCGTATGTTGACTCGAAGGTGTTTATTTAAATATAAAAGCTGAGAATGATACTGCAAAACGATGCGGCCGGTGCTGCTTTTCTGCCGTGTGTGCGCCCGCTCTGTGGTGAATCTTGAAATAGCGAGAGATATAATATTATCTGAATCGTCTGTGAAAAAACTGTTTCTTTTGCTTTTTTTTTTTTTAAATTTCTTTTATACATCGTTTTAGATTTATCATATTATATGAATGGAATATGTGGCAACAATTAGACAATTCTTCAACTGATATACATAATTTTTGTGCATTCTGAATTATAAAATGAACAAGATGTAACGCTGTTATGTGAACCTACCGCCAGAATATCGCTATGGTAAATAAATATAGTGAATTTTAAAAAGCACCTTTATTCTGTTGTGGTTTATACGCTATCGACGAAGTAGATTTAATTCAATTCAATAAGATTAAATGAAATGCAGGAAAAAATGCGTATAGTTTAATATTCCGTACAAGGAAGTCATGTGGTGCACACAGATTTTTTTTAAATATGGTTAATCAGTAGGGATTATCGATAGCTATGGCCCTAGTGCAATAGCGAAACATTTTAGAGGGTATTAGAAGAACATGCAATGAGACTACCCGGGTGTGTTATATATCTTCTGTATATTTAAAAAGACAAAAAATACATAATGCAACTCTTAAAAAATGTTTGACCTTTTTTAATTAGACACATCATGAACTTGATTAAAAAAAAAAAAAAAACCTTAAGAACTGCATTCCTACTGCAAAACTTAAGAGTTGCACCATTTTAAATAGTTTATTTTATTAATGAATAGCAAACAGATTAAATATGAAAAGATAATATTTATTTATTTATTTCACGAATAGCAACAGACCTAATGAAAAATGAAACAACGCAAAATCGTGCTTCAAGATTAACAGCTCTTTTGGGCTAACAAACAGAATACAGCGGAACTAGTAAATAGAATCTCCAGAATAAAGTTCCAAATACTGAAATACTACTTCGGACTTTCCTTAAAACTGTTGTACGTGGTGCTAGTTCTGAGGCGAGTTTTCTAAATAAAAATCATTGAAGGTGTTTGAAACTACAAAAGTATGTTTTCATTTAAGACATATCTCCATACTTTTTACACAACAGGAACTGGAGCAATCCGTAGACCTCTACAATGCCATCGATGATTCTGAGAATAAAAAAGAAAAGACACAGTACCATAATTTTGAAATACTGAAATCAGTCCACCGCTCCCCCCAAAAAATGAACGTTTAGATTTTAATTTATTTCCCTATATGTCACACATTTTTTAAAGTTGTCTGTTAAGTCTATATCAAGAGGGGGCTGCAAATTCTGGAACCGCCCCGGGCGGTAAAAGCTCTAGCCACGCCACTGACTATTTTCCGCTCTTTTTAATTTGCAGATGAGAATTCTCATAACAAAGATCTATCTTAAAAAGAGAAATTCCCGCCAACAACAATTTGCAGACATGACATCTTGGAACGCCGCAGCTAAGATTCTAGGAAAAGAAGAATGGTCATAATGCCACAGAGCCGCTGCGGGTCAATGGCCCGCAACGTAAAGGATCGGCGCGACACCACATTCTGCGTAACGGGATTTTACATCCACGACAAGCCTGTTTTCTGGCAGTTGGCCGAAGGCCGTTTGAAGACCCTTGACAACCCTCTCTTAATTGTCCCATTTTCCCGGTCGGCAGAATTTTCAGTCCACAGGGCCTCAATTATCACACCTTTCAGTACTCAACTGCCTCCCTGGGGGGTCCTCCCCTCAGGTAAGCGAGCTACAAGAAGGCTTTCTTGTCCCATTGTAGTGGACTTATTCAATTCTAGACTTTAAACCTAATCGGTTTCTCTTTCGTTTCTTTAACCAGTGCTTATTCCGATTTATTTCATATTTCTTAACGAAGATGTGGAGGTTATTGCTTTTATTAGAAAAGGTACTCCATAAGCCATCTCCTTGGCCAGGCAGGTGAAGAATAGTTAAATTCTAAATTACATCACGGAATCTAATTGAGGGAAAAAAATAGTTTTTTATTCTAGCTAAAGAATTCAAGGAAGTGATCATAAGAATTTGATCATAAGAATTAAGAGAAGTGAGTAATTTCAATAGCTATATACCTTTGTTATATCATTTTTCATTTCATCTAAAACTTCTGAAAGAAAACTACCTATATCAACTAAATTTGATAATGACATTAATACGGAAGAGTTCCCACTTAAGAAAGCAGTATTTGAGGGCTTTATTTCCGTTACTGCAAAGGAGATAGAAACAGGAAAATGGAAAGGCATTCCTTTTGCATTTTATTCTAAAATACAATCTACAGAACAAAGTTAATACTAATAAAATACAACAACACAAAGTAAACAGAATCTCCAAAACAAAGTTCCAAGTACTAGTGGAAATTAGCGGTTTTGAACTCTGCTCACAACTGCCGTAAGTAATGCTATTGTCGGAACTGTTTTCTAAATAAAAATCATCGAAGAACTATAAATATATATTTTGAATTTAAAAAATCTTCTCTACTATCTACACGACAGCAAAAGCAATCAATTAGACCTCTACAATACCATGCATAGTTTATCAAAAAAATGCAAAACAACAACAAAGTTTTATACGTTGGAAGTTTTACTTAAAAAATAAACACAGAATTTTAATTTATTTCTCTATGTGTCGTTTCGACACTTTTTGTATTTTTATATCAAGAGGGTTTAGGGACCGCCCCAGGCAGCAAACATTTCTAGCTACGACATTGCCATTTACTTCTGTTGTCTTGCTGACATGCGACACAATACCAAAATATCTCCAAATTAACAAATTTGACTTACGACCACTTTGTAATAAATCATTTGGTTTACAACTTAAACAGTTATAAAGAAAAAGATAAAAACAACATATAATGATTTAAATGAGCCCACTCATTAAATAAAAATAACAGAGATGAACAACTGCTTATTGCTTTCAAATTGCTTACATCAGCATTTCCCAACAGAGGTCCACTTGGAATCCACTGGGGTGAACAGAAGAGTTGAGGATGTCCAACAAGAAAACATAACGTTTCGGGAATCCTTAATATGAATAAAGGGGTTCATGATAAAATTATATCTCTACTATTAATAATGAAGAATGTTTGTATATATATATGCTATGTTCTTCGCACTGCGGAAAAACGGTGACACTTAGAGCAACCAAATTATCAACACATGCAGTCTTCCACCAGAACATATGCAGCTAGAACTTTGTTTTTAATTTATTTCATATTTCGTACGAATTGAATGAATTTTTGACTAATAAACGCAGCGATTGGAAAATGAGCAGTGGCAACACTGCTCGAAATAAATCATTTTTTATCTCTAATGCACCGGACTACTGCCATTCAGCAATATAAAAAATATTTATGTTTCAGTTTTAATTAATAAACTAAACTATTTAAGAAGCACTGTGTTACCACTGCCGGAAATAAAATACTTTTATTCTCCCCGCGCCAGCGTGATCCCATTCATTGGAGCTTTTAAATTTAATCTGTCTGTTACCGAATAACAAGCCAAGCGATTAGAAAGCACCAGTTCTTAAGAATATTTTTTCTACTTTTTCATTGAACTGATATATACGTAGGTTAGTCAGAAAGTTAGTTGCACTACTTCGTAAAAATTTTCTGTCAGAGGCTATTTTGATGAAACTTTGTGGCAACACTTCAGTCATGCACCTGTATCGCGTGACGTAGCGGCTTCCACGAGGCAAGTTTAGTTTTTTCTGATAATCAGTCTCAAACATGTCTCGACGGCTGCAAATAGCGTCCAAACTAGAAATGCGTGCAGTGATTCGTTTTTTGTGGGCAAAAAGCTGCAACTGCACTGAAATTTATGGGCAGTTGCATGAAGTGTATGGTGAAAATGCAATGTCACGCTAAGCTATCGCGAAATGGTGCAACATGTTTGAGAATGGACGTACAGATATTGACGACGCTGAGCGAGAGGGAAGACCAGCAACTGCAACAAATTCAGAAATCGCTGCTCGTGTGAATGAATGCATTCTTGCAAACAGACGCATCACGATAAACAAAATCTCAAATGAACTGGATATTTCTCATGGAAGTGTGCACAAAATTATCGCCGATCACCTTGAATTTCGTAAAGTTTGTGCTCGATGGGTGCCACATCTATTGACGGAGGAACATAAAGGAAAGCGTTTTGAAAGTGCATTTGCATTTCTGCAACGTTACCAAACGGAAGGAAATGACTTTTTGGACAAAATTGTGACTGGAGATGAAACTTGGATTCACCA